>JBBPBX010019315.1:0-44572 GCA_038048925.1 Garcialebias charrua
TCCTTTTGGCCAGTGGCTGTTTAGTTTCCCCGATGTAAGACTGATCACAGCCCTCCTGACACTGAACAGCATACACAATATTACTCTGTTTGTGCCGGGGGACTGGATCTTTGGGATGAACCAGTCTTTGCCGTAATGTATTTTGGGGTTTAAAAGCCACTGGGACGTTGTGTTTAGAAAATAAACGTCTCAATGTCTCTGAAACTCCCGCAACATACGGAATGACCACTGGTCTGGGTCTGGGTTCCTTCTTTTCACCTGATGGCTGGCTGGAGTCCTGTTTGTGTTTCTTCTCTGCTTTCAGGAAGACCCAGTTAGGATATCCACATTTCTAGACACACACAAATCACACACAAAACAGGCTCTAGTGACTAGAGCCTGTTTTGTGTGTGATTTCTCCTTCTGTCTGGCTCTGGGTGCTATTTATAAGACTGAGCTGAATACAGCATCCACAAAGATCCTGTGGTTAAAAACTCACTACTACTCCATCGCTTTCAATGCCAGCTGATTTGTATTTGATCGTTTTATTTATGATCTGCAATGTTTTTTATGTTTTTCGCGTTGTACCTCATTGTCTGTGTTGCCTGTTGCGTGTTTGTTTGTCCAGCACTTTGTGTGGACTTGTTCCTGTTTAAAGTGCTTTATAAATAAAATGGTATGTTATGGTATGGTATGTTTTCCATGTACAGTAATCCAGGTTCCTTTTGTTCGTGTAGTGATGACGCCCCCTGGTGTTTTTTTTTTTTTTTTATTTTTTATTTTTTATTTATAGAAAAAACAAGTACAAAAAAACTTACAATGTCAAACAAGGCTCGAGACTTAAGGCATGCATAGCACAAAAGAGAATAAAGGCACATAAACAAAAACAATAATGAGTTTTGGGCAGCTTACAACAGAAATTCGTTACAGATTGTTTTAGTTTTTAAAGCTTTGGCATTAGTACAGTACTTTAAAGTAGCTAAGTAAGAGGAAATATAATTAGAAAACACTATAAATCTAGGTTTTAGCAAGGAGAATTTACAACTGTGGATACGCCCCCTGGTGGTGGCTGCTGGTAAATACGTGGACATGACGTCACCAGCTCGGCCTCTTTGTTTTCCTTCGTTAGCAGCTACGTCTGGATTTAGCTCCGTGATTTATTTCAATTACTGATGAAAAAAGACTTCTCGTGAGTCAAATACTTTATTCTGTGATTTAGTTCCAAGCTGCTGCTGCCAGAGGCTTGTAACACTGCAGCTTCTTGTCTGTGGAGAGGAAGTTAGTTCACTCTGTTAGCATGTGTAGCTGTTAGCATGTGTAGCTGTTAACATGTGTAGCTGTTAACATGTGTAGCTGTTAGCGTGTGTAGCTGTTAGCGTGTGTAGCTGTTAGCATGTGTAGCTGTTAACATGTGTAGCTGTTAGCATGTGTAGCTGTTAGCATCTGTAGCTGTTAGCGTGTGTAGCTGTTAGCGTGTGTAGCTGTTAGCATCTGTAGATGTTAACATCTGTAGTTGTTAGCGTGTGTAGCTTAACATCTGTAGCTGTTATCATCTGTAGCTGTTAACATCTGTAGCTGTTAACATCTGTAGTTGTTAGCGTCTGTAGCTATTAACGTCTGTAGCTGTTAACATCTGTAGTTGTTAGCGTGTGTAGCTTAACATCTGTAGCTGTTAACATCTGTAGCTGTTAACATCTGTAGCTGTTAACATCTGTAGCTGTTAGCGTCTGTAGCTATTAACATCTGTAGCTGTTAGCATCTGTAGCTGTTAACATCTGTAGATGTTAACATCTGTAGTTGTTAGCGTGTGTAGCTGTTAACATCTGTAGCTGTTAACATCTGTAGCTGTTAATATCTGTAGTTGTTAACGTCTGTAGCTGTTAACGTCTGTAGCTGTTAACATCTGTAGCTGTTAACATCTGTAGTTGTTAGCGTCTGTAGCTTTTAACATCTGTAGCTATTAACGTCTGTAGCTGTTAGCATCTGTAGCTGTTAACATCTGTAGATGTTAACATCTGTAGCTGTTAACGTCTGTAGCTGTTAACGTCTGTAGCTGTTAACATCTGTAGTTGTTAGCGTCTGTAGCTGTTAACGTCTGTAGCTGTTAACGTCTGTAGCTGTTAACGTCTGTAGCTGTTAGCATCTGTAGCTGTTAACATCTGTAGATGTTAACATCTGTAGCTGTTAGCGTGTGTAGCTTAACATCTGTAGCTGTTAACATCCGTAGCTGTTAACATCTGTAGTTGTTAGCGTCTGTAGCTGTTAACATCTGTAGCTGTTAACATCTGTAGCTGTTAACATCTGTAGCTGTTAACATCTGTAGCTGTTAGCGTCTGTAGCTATTAACATCTGTAGCTGTTAGCATCTGTAGCTGTTAACATCTGTAGATGTTAACATCTGTAGTTGTTAGCGTGTGTAGCTGTTAACATCTGTAGCTGTTAACATCTGTAGCTGTTAATATCTGTAGTTGTTAACGTCTGTAGCTGTTAACGTCTGTAGCTGTTAACATCTGTAGCTGTTAACATCTGTAGTTGTTAGCGTCTGTAGCTTTTAACATCTGTAGCTATTAACGTCTGTAGCTGTTAGCATCTGTAGCTGTTAACATCTGTAGATGTTAACATCTGTAGTTGTTAGCGTGTGTAGCTTAACATCTGTAGCTGTTAACATCCGTAGCTGTTAACATCTGTAGTTGTTAGCGTCTGTAGCTGTTAACGTCTGTAGCTGTTAACATCTGTAGCTGTTAACATCTGTAGCTGTTAATATCTGTAGTTGTTAGCGTCTGTAGCTGTTAACGTCTGTAGCTGTTAACGTCTGTAGCTGTTAACATCTGTAGTTGTTAGCGTCTGTAGCTGTTAACGTCTGTAGCTGTTAACGTCTGTAGCTGTTAACATCTGTAGTTGTTAGCGTCTGTAGCTTTTAACATCTGTAGCTATTAACGTCTGTAGCTGTTAGCATCTGTAGCTGTTAACATCTGTAGATGTTAACATCTGTAGCTGTTAGCGTGTGTAGCTTAACATCTGTAGCTGTTAACATCCGTAGCTGTTAACATCTGTAGTTGTTAGCGTCTGTAGCTGTTAACGTCTGTAGCTGTTAACATCTGTAGCTGTTAACATCTGTAGTTGTTAGCGTCTGTAGCTTTTAACGTCTGTAGCTGTTAACATCTGTAGTTGTTAGTGTGGATGTTAACATCTGTAGTTGTTAGCGTGTAGCTATTAACGTCTGTAGCTGTTAGCATGTGTAGCTGTTAACGTCTGTAGCTTTTAACATCTGTAGCTATTAACATCTGTAGCTGTTAACATCTGTAGTTGCTAACGTCTGCAGCTGTTAACATCTGTAGCTGTTAACGTCTGTAGCTGTTAACATCTGTAGCTTTCAAAGGTGGGCAACAAACCGCTAGGGACCGCTAATGCGCTAATCCGCTTATAGCGTACCTAAAGATTTTATCAGCGTTACAACGGAGTGACTGTTTTATAATTCATAAGCGGATTTGTGCTATTTTTATTTAAAATGCAGTACCGCTAATAACTAATTATCTATCAGTAAGGAAATTATTGGGGATTTTGCTGGCTGTCGTAGCTGCTTGTTTACTTTCCCCCCCTTGGGGAGGGAGCAGAGAGGAGGGTCGGAGGGGGGGAGGCCGCAGAGGGGAGAACAGACGTGGATCTACCATGTCCATGTAGGCAAATGAATGGGCCCCCAATCAGCATGGGCCCCGCCGACCCCGCCCCGGCCAGTCACCTACATCACTAACATTGCTGCTGCTTGTTAATGTACATTTAACATAAAAATAATTATAGTTACGATGAAAACGATCATTAAAAACGCAATACAAAAACCGGTTGATTTCTGTATCCCCCTACTAAAAATGGACTATTCCATCTTGACATCTTCCGGGTCAGAGGTGAACTCGGGTGCTAATGTTTATGGCTAGCTGGTTGTGCTGGGTTACTTGGATAAATCTGCAGAGAACCCCGCTGTTTCAAGCCAAAATAACGCGGCCGGAGGATTGTATTGTGTGTTTTGTGTCGACCACTCGACGGTGAGTCGTTAGTTTTATGTATTTTGGTTACTTTTATGTATAAATGCGGTGGCGACACGCCCGTGTATTTGAGATTTAAAAGTGGTCTTAGGGATTAAAAGATCATTCTCTTTTTTGTTAATTTCGTGGCCGAATAGAATATATGTACGTAAAGTATTAAATAAATCCTTTGATTTTTGTAATTTCATCCTTTTAGGATCATTTTAGTTACTTTTCAGTTGGCAATGTAGTGCAAATATTGCATAACGCTGCCGGCTACCAATTGTCGAATATAAATAGCGGATTAGATTAGCTTCCCCTAATTTTCATAAGACATTTGTGCTTTTGAAATTGTGGACCTAAAAAAATTAATAAGCGTTTTAGAAATTGTGGAACAAATTTTTTGATTAGCGTTGCCCACCACTGGTAGCTTTTAACGTCTGTAGCTGTTAACATGTAGTTGTTAGCGTCTGAAGCTGTTCACATCTGTAGTTGTTAGCGTCTATAGCTGCTAACATCTGTAGCTGTTAACATCTGTAGTAGCTGTTAACATGTAGTTGTTAGCGTCTGAAGCTGTTAACATCTGTAGTTGTTAGCGTCTGTAGCTGCTAACATCTGTAGCTGTTAACGTCTGTAGCTGTTAACGTCTGTAGCTGTTAACATCTGTAGCTGTTAACATCTAGCTGTTAACGTCTGTAGCTGTTAACATCTGTAGCTGTTAACATCTGTAGCTGTTAACATCTGTAGTTGTTAGCGTCTGTAGCTGTTAACATCTGTAGTTGTTAGCGTCTGAAGCTGCTAACATCTGTAGCTGTTAACATCTGTAGCTGTTAACGTCTGTAGCTGTTAACATCTGTAGTTGTTAGCGTCTGTAGCTGTTAACATCTGTAGTTAGCGTCTGTAGCTGTACATCTGTAGCTGTTAACATCTGTAGCTGTTAGCATGTGTAGCTGTTAGCATGTGTAGCTGTTAGCATGTGTAGCTGTTAGCATGTGTAGCTGTTAGCATGTGTAGCTGTTAAAATATGTAGCTGTTAGCATGTGTAGCTGTTAACATCTGTAGTTGTTAGCATGTGTAGCTGTTAACATCTGTAGTTGTTAGCATGTGTAGCTGTTAACATCTGTAGCTGTTAGCATGTGTAGCTCTTAGCATGTGTAGCTCTTAGCATTTTTAGCTGTTAGCATGTGTAGCTGTTAGCATGTGTAGCTGTTAGCATGTTTAGCTGTTAGCATGTGTAGTTGTAGCATGTGTAGTTGTTGGCATGTGTAGCTGTTAGCATGTGTAGCTGTTAACATGTGTAGCTGTTAACATTTGTAGCTGTTAACATGTGTAGCTGTTAGCATGTGTAACTGTTAGCATGTGTAGCTGTTAGCATGTGTAACTGTTAACATGTGTAACTGTTAACATGTGTAGCTGTTAGCATGTGTAACTGTTAGCATGTGTAGCTGTTAACATGTGTAGCTGTTAGCATGTGTAGCTGTTAGCATGTGTAGCTGTTAACATGTGTAGCTGTTAACATGTGTAGCTGTTAACATGTGTAGCTGTTAACATGTGTAGCTGTTAGCATGTGTAGCTGTTAACATGTGTAGCTGTTAACATGTGTAGCTGTTAGCATGTGTAGCTGTTAGCATGTGTAGCTGTTAGCATGTGTAGCTGTTAGCATGTGTAGCTGTTAACATGTGTAGCTGTTAACATGTGTAGCTGTTAGCATGTGTAGCTGTTAACATGTTTAGCTGTTAACATGTGTAGCTGTTAGCATGTGTAGCTGCTAACATGTGTAGCTGTTAGCATGTGTAGCTGTTAGCATATGTAGCTGTTAGCATGTGTAGCTGTTAACATGTTTAGCTGTTAACATGTGTAGATGTTAGCATGTGGAGATGTTAGCATGTGTAGCTGTTAGCATGTGTAGCTGTTAGCATATGTAGCTGTTAGCATGTGTAGCTGTTAGCATGTGTAGCTGTTAGTATCTGTAGCTGCTAGCAGCTGTATCTGTTAGCATGTGTAACTGTTAGCATGTGTAGCTGTTAACATGTGTAGCTGTTAGCATGTGTAGCTGTTAGCATGTGTAGCTGTTAGCATGTGTAGCTGTTAGCAGCTATGTCTCGTTGTCACGTGCTTGGATAATCTAGTCTCGTGACTGTGTGTGTGTTTTTCTGTGTAGGAGCAGGAGCTTCACGTCAGACCTCCACCAACCACATGTTTGTTCTCTAACAGGTATGGTTGTAATTTCTAGTAAAATTGTTCAATATTATACTTCGGTCCAGCAGCCTCCACTTCTAAAAGTCAGCGCTCACGCGGTTTGGTTGTGCACGCGCTAACACCATGAATTAGATAGTCACGCTTGCGAGGTTCTTTCAAAATAAAAGCTGATGTGTGTCTCCTGTTGGTACAAACTCTGTACATAAAACACATGTTAGCACTGGAAGCTGTAATGGGACCAACATTCCTGCTCAGCTGTTTCCACTAAAAGTTTGAATGTCGCCCCCATATCCAAAGAGTAGAGAACTTTTTGTGTTGCTAAGTTAAATAAATAAAAAACTCCAATGTGTTTTTCATGTTTTGACTCTAGATGATTGAAGTCATTCTTGCTGGTCTATGTTCAGAAATGATTTTTAATGTCCTCCTGTGAATATGGATCCATAATATTTAACTTTTGTCTCTGTTTTGTGGTTATTTGTATGTTCATTATGTGAGAATGTTAAATTGTTTTCTCTGAAGTTTCCATTAATATTAAAACAAAACTCTTAGTTTACAGTGACCAGTCTCACTTCAGGCTGACTGTAGAACATCTCCAGATGTTGTTCACCAAATGTCACCAAGATCTCATGTGGAATTTCAAAATAAAGGCCCTCCAAATTTGGACATTTTCCATGTAATTTTTCCTAAGTTGCTGTGTTTATTGCTCGTTCTTCAGGATGTTGTAGAAACAGTGAGGGTAAGTACGACTTTACCACAAATCACATCATTACTGTGCAGAAAGTTTGTCTCATTGAAATGCAACATAGTTCAAGTAAAAACAGGAATGTTCAATTTAAAATAATAAATTTATATGTTTACCAGTAATGTTTTAAGTAACTATCATTTTGGAAGAAAATAACAGTTAAAATTGTACATTAATTTCAGAAATGACATTTATAGCATTTTAACATCCAGTGTTTATTTTTACTGGTAAATTTTGAGAATTACAAGAGCTTTGTGTTATTTGTCCATGTCGACCAAAATCACTGGAGGTTTCTGGTTAGTGTGTATAAAAATTATACTTATTGTTCTCTGAGAACATTTTAATTTAAAGTTTCATATTTTGATTTGTGCAGAAACTCTGTGAACCACACAGTCTTTGTGGTGGATCAAGTTCAGCAGAAGACAATTCAAAACCTGCTGCAAAATAGAATAGAAGAGACCTTTATTATCATTGCACATGAATACAGTGAAATCTGGGTTTGCTTCCCAGAACAAAAGTAAAAACAGTAAAATATAAAACAATATAAAAATATAAACTGTATTAAAGTTAATAACAGGTTTGAAACACTCCAAATGTGCAACACAAGCAGATTGATATTACACCAGTTGTCCCTTATTCAGTTTTTATTACAGATTTTGTTAAGTTCAGTAACGGTGGACAGATAAAAACTATTTTTAAATCTGTTTGTTCTTGTCTTGATTGATCTTTACCTTTTCCCTGATGGTAACAGTTCTCCTATAATAAATAATAATATAAATAAATCATCCACAAATAATTTTGTAACAACAGCAAGTATGACGTCATTAACAACTTTTATTTTGAAAACTTGCTAAAGGTTACCATAATTCATAGTGTTGGTGTGCACAACAAAACCATCATTTTGGAAGTGGAGACTGGCTTGACAACATTTTTTACTGCGTGACGTTCTCAGAGTTGGGGCAGGAGCTACATGTCAGACCACCACCAACCACATGTTTTTTTTCTGTTACAGATGAAGTTCATGTTAATAAATGTTGTGAAGCTGAGAAGAGTTCCTGGGTGAGCGATTCATCAGTTCACTGGTATCAAACCAAACATCAGGGTTACACAGGTATGTATTTATTTACTGCAGTCTAAAGTGAAGTGTGGAGCTAAGCTGTGTTAGGAACTGTTTGGATCCTGCAGTCAAGCTGTCCACGATTCAGATTTTTTAAAATCTTGCTCTTCTTCACAGCTTGTTACAGCATCACGATGCGTTCAATTTCAACTAGAAAATGCACTCCGCTACACCAACATATCCAGGAATTCAGAAATAGAAAATGTCTTGTATATTAGTTTATTTCTTGACATATCATCAGAACAGTCACTTCAATACTGTTCACTTATTAAAATGCTCCAACAACAAACAAAAACTCATGATGTCATCAACAAGTTTCATTCAAAATAATATTTTAAGTGGTTTTACTGTGATATATATACATACATATACACACAGAATGTCATAAAAACTTATGTAATTCCTCAGGAAAAAAAATAATTAGCAAGAACATAAGTTTTGTCAGATTAAAAACTTATTTGCCACAGGTGTTGAGAAATTTCAGAAGTTTGTTCAACTCAGTTCTGGTGGTTTTGCAGTGATGACAGGATGCATCCATGCAGCCTACGTGAATTATAATTCTGTGGACAGAGGGTGGGAGTGCGTGCAGGCTGGGGAGTTTTACAAGAATGAGGACTGTGGCTCCTTGGATACAAAGTGTAATGACATTGAAATAATGAATTTATTGTGGGACTGAATATCAGTGAATGAGCGTGATCGGATGAAAAATTGTGTGAAGAGATGCTGATGGTGGACAATTGGGGCTGTGTGGAGGGAGGGGGAGATCTGAAGATGATTTCTGCAACAATGATAACGACAGTGGAAAAAGACAGGCGAGCCATTTCACTAGTGTGATCTGCTTTGTGGAGACATGGTGAGGAACAGGAAATTCGAAGGGGGGAGTATTTTGAAGAAAAAGTGAAGTTTGCTGTGGACTTTGGGCATCCCCAGCCAGGAGGGAGAAGTCTTGCAGACTGAAAGTGTCAAATCAGTTTTTCAGCTGGATGCTATGATGCACTGAATGATGGGGGTGTTTGTCTCTCCAGTTGTGATGTGACCTGTAAATTATTTTTTACAGTGTACTGCTGAATGAAGAGATGAGATTCACACAAGAAATATGTTTTTTAGCTTTTGTGTTAAACACATGAACATTAGAACTCAAAATTTAACTGTTGAAATAAAATAATTAATTTAACTTTTTCAGTTCAGTCCATACCTGCAAACTAGTCGCTTTTCACCGAATTCGACGATTTCAAACTAAAATATGTCATTTACATGAGTTGTGTAAATACGAAGAGTTTTTGTTTTCGGTGGGGTGGGGGTGGGTGTCAGTGGCATGTTGGATGACATCATTTCTCTTTAGTGTTTTGTACTTTTCCATTAATTTTACTCCCATTGTTGTTGTTAAGCACTTAGATAACAGTTTCTGTTTTAAATGCGCTCTACAAATAAACTTGACTTGACTTTAAGAAACCGTGTTCCTCCTCGATCACTTGGCTCAGCAGGCGCTCATCTCTTTTGAAGTTTTTGTCGACAGGGAGGAGGGCAGAGACACCTCTGTGTCGCACACTAGCTTGCAACTATGGCCCGGATGTGGGTCCAGTGGGATGAAAACAACAGAGTCCAGTTCATTAAAGTTCGGTTAACGTGTTTTTAAAAGTGTTCAATTTAATTCTCAGTGTTTGTGACATGAGTTTGTGGTGTTGAATAAATAAATAAATTAAAAATCAACCTGGTGTCTTCATTTTCAACATGCAGCATGTTAGGCATGACGTAACGAGTCCAGATAGCTTCATTTAGCTCAGATAAATGTAAATATCTCCCACGCTAACATAAATACTGTTTATTATTGTTAAACTGTTAATATATAGCACATTTAGTATGTTATAGTGCAGCGTGACACGTGAAATGTCCGACTGCCTCGTTAACAGACAACTGGATCCAGGCAGCTGGCTCTCTTCCAACACAGATGCAGGTAAGGTGTAGAATAATTAAATATGAGAATCAAAATATATTCCATCAGCTATAGTTCAGAAAGTGGTGCGTGTGTCCACTGTCCAGTCCACCGCCATTGTTAAAATGCCGGCTGTCTGCGCGTGCGTGCTGCGTGCATGTGTTCAAACAAAAGCTCCACGGGAGATGTTTACATTATCAACGGGGGGTCAGCGAAAAACTTCCACCTTGAGAGCAGGGTCAGAAAAGTATCGGTGTCATCGAGGGGGGCCAGCAGCGTCGTGTAGGCGATAAGCAAAGTCGCAAAGAGAAAGTAGCGGTTACACTCAAAATACGCGCCGTGTAAACTGGCCCTATGATAGTGACTTCAGTTGTTGACCAGTGCGGGGGATCGTAGGAGAAATGGAGTGTGTAGCATCGAAGCTAGCATGTCTGCATTGTGCATGGCAATATTTTACCCCAAGATTTGAAAAGTCCACCTGATGGAGTTATAGAGAATACCTTGAAGGAGAAAGAACCCAGGTAACACAAGTTTTCTGTAAAGTAAAATTGTTAAAATCAGTGATGGGGAAGGAACAGTGGAAAGGAAAACATTGGGAGAAGGAGATGGATGTTTTTCTAAGTGGATTGTGAAGGAAAGGTCAAGAAAAATTAAAGCCGCAAGCGGCGTTGAGGCCCTCGCAGCTTAGCACCTCTCCGGCCTTATTGTGGCGAGCGTGTGAACTCCAGCTAGTCCACCCAGTCGCTATCATGGTGCGCATTTGCCAAATATTAAAAATCACATGCAAACTCCAGAGCTCTCGCATCGCCTGCTGGTCTTGTATTCACCACGCTGCCACGCCCACATCCTCCAACGAAAACTCCTAGTGTTTTAAAACACATCAGATCAATGTATTATATGCCTTCTGGCACAGGATCATCTTGACTAGGTCAAGGGAGTGAGAGATGGAGTGGCTTTAAACCGCCAGAAAGGTGTGAAATTTGTGACCTCAATCCAAATTGGCCACCTTCTTGGTTATTGTACAGCATTGGTGCCAGAGGCCTTACACCTTGGTGAGCTGGGCAAATGTACCAAATTCCATGCTTGTATGACAAAGTAAGGTCGATGCGAAGGGTGTTTTGTAACTGAGAAATGCAAAAAAAACAGACCCTTTGACCCAAAATGGCCGACTTCCTGTTGGTTTTGGACCAGGGCTCCAAGAGACTGGCGGAGGCGTGACCTGTGACTTCGCCGCGCTGCCACGGCCACGCCTTCTGCTGTAAACCGTTGGCACTTTAAAACAACTGAGACCAACTTGTTATCAGTCATCTGACACAAGATCATCTTGATTAGCTCAAGAGAGCCAGAGTTGGAGCTTTCCAAGCAAAAAAAGTAACTTCCTGTTCTGAGGGGGCGGGGCTTAGGTGAGGTCAGACTATGACAACATAGGATCGTCAGGCATCCAACCAGGATCCCTCATGCCAAGTTTGGTGCCAATTGACCATTTAATGAGAAAGTTATAGCGTTTCGTTTGTTTTGGCGAGTATGCCAAGTTCCCCGCTCTGCCACGCCCCCTGAACATATACGAAAAGTCAATTTTATTGATAACTTTTAAAGCCCCATGCCTTAACTGCATTCTCACCAATAATGAAGCTGATAGGTTGAATGCCTGAGAAGTTCGTCAAAGTTCGACATGAGTAAAAATGAAAAATGATCAAAATTTGACCTTTGACCCAAAATGGCCACCTCCCTGTACAATTTAGAGGGTACCTCCAAGAGACTTTTTTTTCTTGAATCGGGGGGGATCTACCTATGTACCGAGATTCAGATCTCTACGGCCTACGGTTTCCCCCAACTCACGTTAGGGGGCGCTGTAGAGCAGTTTGGCCACGCCCACTTGCGATTCCACCAGAATCCAAAAACTTTAGTTAGGGGACAATTTTGGGTGAAGTTTGGTGAGTTTTTGAATATGTTAAAGGCCCCAAGCAGCCGCACGAAGTGACGGAAAAATAATAATAATTTAGAAGAAATCGAGCGATTACAATAGGCCTTCGCAGCGCTTAGCTGCTTCGGCCTAATTATGAAGTGTAGAAACTGTGGCACCAATGAAGGAAGGAACCTGTAAATTATTTTGTTTTAATAATTAAATGCAGGCTGACAAAATGGACTAAAAATGTTTGTTTTTTTGTGTCATTGCTTGGCACAGTGTAATTTAGTGTTGTGAAGGCTGCATGATGCCAGGTCATTTTCTGTTATGATCAGGTCTATCGCTAAGTCATAGAACAGTAACCACCCCACCACCACCACTGAAATTCACTGTTGGTGTTTATTAAAGGGGACCTCAGATGTATTTTTTAAATTTTTATGGTATTTCTGTGGGATATCCAGACCCTATTCCTTCAATTTAATGCACAAAATAATTATTAGATAATCAATTATACCCTTTTTAATTCTGCCATTTTTAACTTTCGTTTTGAACGACCGGTTTCTTGAAGTCCACGCCCTTCAACGATCTGTTCACGCCCTCTGTAACAGCCAGTATCTGTAATGTGTTGTTGTTTTAAAATTAGCTCTTTTTTTATTACTCATTTGACTTACTGTTAGTGTTAGCTTAAGATAACTTACCGAAACCCGTCTGAGCGCGCCGCAGTTTGCTGCTCCTTTTAGCATTAGACCACCCGAATCCGAAGCTAATGTTAGCTTGTTCCTCTTCCGGTTTTCGCCAGCTCCGCTCGTTGCACGCGATGAGATTTTGGGAGTTATCGCTGTTCCAGTGAAGACAACACAAAGTTCACCAAGTGTCTCCCGTAAATTAATCTGTAAGGAGAAGGTCCTCTTGCTGCGAGCCTGCTGCGAGGCTGCTGCAAGGCTGTACAGTTGAAGCTCCGCTCCATCGCGCCGGAAGAGGGTCCCGTCGAACCCGGTCCTTCCGCCTGTGGTCCGCTCGTTTAATTTTTGCCGGCTGCGCGTTGGCAGCGATCGCAAATACACTAAAAATTGAACTAAAACATAAAAATAACAATTATACTTTATTTATAAAGCCATTTAAAAAAACACAGCTGCAACAAAGTGCTGTACACATGAAATTAAGAACATATAAACAAAAGATGAGATGAAATCATGAAAAACAACAGTCATGTGTTTAATACAGAAGTGGGTTGAGCCTAACCAGGGGTTGCTAGGTGAGGGGCTGGACTCAGGTTTGATCTGATTGGCTGGCGGCTTGTGACGTCAATAAATGCAGGAAGTGTGAATCCTGGTGTATTTATCAAAAATAAATAAATCTACTTAGAGTAAATAAACCACTGGGTGCATTTTTTTGGCACAAGGACTGTTTTTTTATGAAGTAAATACCCAAAGTTTAGTAAAAAAACATTAAAAAGTGAATTTTGCATGTGTGGTCCCCTTTAAAATGTCACCTTTTCACTGGGTGAAGTCAATATTGTTTTTAAACTACAAAGCAGATTCCAAAAAAGTTGGGACACTAAACTAGTTGTGAATAAAAACTGAATGCAATGATGTGGAGGTGCCAACATCTAATATTTTATTCAGAATAGAACACAAATCACAGATCAAAAGTTTAAACTGAGAGAATGTTTCATTTTAAGGGAAAAATATGTTGTTTCAAAATTTCATGGCGTCAACAAATCCTAAAAAAGTTAGGACAAGTGCATTCTTACCACTGTGTGGCATCCCCCCCTTCTTCTTACAACACTCAGCAGACGTCTGGGGACAGAGGAGACCAGTTTCTCAAGTTTAGAAATAGGAATGATCTCCCATTCATGTCTAATACAGGCCTCTGTTCAATCGTCTTGGGCCTTCTTTGTCGCACCTTCCTCTTTATGATGCGCCAAATGTTCTCTAATGCCCCTTTTCCACTTGCTCGGCCCAGAGCGGCTCAGTCTGGTCCGGTCTGGTTCAGTTCGGCTCGGCTCACATGTAGGTTTGTCTCCATTCACTACTGCAGCCCTTCTGTGGGCGGGGTGTAGAATCTCACTCGTCCTACCACGTGGTGGCGGTAGTGTTGCCTCAAGCTATTTACTAGCCACCACTAAACGTTAGACGAAGAACACCCTGCAGGACCTTGTCTCACCACCTGTTGGCGGTAATGTCCCTTGAGCTATTTAATGCTCTAATCTTACTTTATTGCCTTTTCGGTTTGTTTTAAACCCATGTGTTTTCCATTTTGTTTCTTTCTAATAAAGATTATTCTCATATATGCACAAGGATCCTGTTAACATTGCTTAACACATCGATCGCACTGCCCTGTATTCAGTTAAACTATTTTTACAGTAAGGTACAGATTAGGAATTAATTAGGTTTCAATTGGCCCTGTAATATTAAAAGTTAGTATTTCATTAAATTTAAACTGTAATTTTTGTTAGGGATAATTCAAAGTCAAATGCAAATGGATAATTTGGTTTAAACTGTCCGTTAAACATTAAAAGCGTGTTTCTTTAAAGGGGACCACATATTGCTTTTTAAAATTTTTATGGTATTTCTTTGGGATATCCAGACCCTATTCCTTCAATTTAATGCACAAAATAATTATTAGATAATCAATTATACCCTTTTTAATTCTGCCATTTTTAACTTTCGTTTTGAACGACCGGTTTCTTGAAGTCCACGCCCTTCAACGATCTGTTCACGCCCTCTGTAACAGCCAGTATCTGTAATGTGTTGTTGTTTTAAAATTAGCTCTTTTTTTATTACTCATTTGACTTACTGTTAGTGTTAGCTTAAGATAACTTACCGAAACCCGTCTGAGCGCGCCGCAGTTTGCTGCTCCTTTTAGCATGAGACCTGCCGAATCCGAAGCTAATGTTAGCTTGTTCCTCTTCCGGTTTTCGCCAGCTCCGCTCGTTGCACGCGATGAGATTTTGGGAGTTATCGCTGTTCCAGTGAAGACAACACAAAGTTCACCAAGTGTCTCCCGTAAATTAATCTGTAAGGAGAAGGTCCTCTTGCTGCGAGCCTGCTGCGAGGCTGCTGCAAGGCTGTACAGTTGAAGCTCCGCTCCATCGCGCCGGAAGAGGGTCCCGTCGAACCCGGTCCTTCCGCCTGTGGTCCGCTCGTTTAATTTTTGCCGGCTGCGCGTTGGCAGCGATCGCAAATACACTAAAAATTGAACTAAAACATAAAAATAACAATTATACTTTATTTATAAAGCCATTTAAAAAAACACAGCTGCAACAAAGTGCTGTACACATGAAATTAAGAACATATAAACAAAAGATGAGATGAAATCATGAAAAACAACAGTCATGTGTTTAATACAGAAGTGGGTTGAGCCTAACCAGGGGTTGCTAGGTGAGGGGCTGGACTCAGGTTTGATCTGATTGGCTGGCGGCTTGTGACGTCAATAAATGCAGGAAGTGTGAATCCTGGTGTATTTATCAAAAATAAATAAATCTACTTAGAGTAAATAAACCACTGGGTGCATTTTTTTGGCACAAGGACTGTTTTTTTATGAAGTAAATACCCAAAGTTTAGTAAAAAAACATTAAAAAGTGAATTTTGCATGTGTGGTCCCCTTTAAACGTAAAAATAAAGTAATAATAATTAAATGTTTGTTGATCAGGAAACTCGTTTGGGCATCCAAGAACAGCTTCATCGGGGTTGATGTTGACGTCTGTGCACCTCGGAAAAAGCTGCTGCACCCACGACCCGACATCAGGAAGGATGGATGGATGGATGGGTTCATGTTGACGTCTGTGTATCCTTGGAAAAGCTGCTGCACCCACGACCCGACATCAGGAAGGATGGATGGATGGATGGATGGATGGGTTCATGTTCAGGGCAGCACGGTGGCACAACTGGTAGAGCTGCTGCCTCTCAGCGAGAAGGTTGCCGGTTCAAATCCCGGTCCGGGGCCTTTCTGGGTGGAGTTTGCATGTTCTCCCCGTGCATGCGTGGGTTTCCTCCGGGTACTCCGGTTTCCTCCCACAGACCAAAAAACATGCTTGTTAGGCTGATTGGTGACTCTAAATTGACCCTAGGTGTGAGTGTGAGAGTGGATGGTTGTTTGGTGTGAGTGAGACAGGTCCCTCTTGTAAATGAGTCCCCATGACTCAACGAGGCTAGCCTGTATAAATAAAGGTTGAATGAATGTTGACGTCTGTGCATCCTTGGAAAAGCTGCTGCACTACCCATGACAAGACATCAGGAAGGATGGATGGATGGATGGATGGCTGTTCAAATCTAATAATCTTTTTTCTTATGAATCTTTAAAGGGCAAATGCAAATGGAAAATATTCTTAACTTCCAGTATGTTTTTAAACAAACATTATACTGTAGACACTTAACATTGTAAAATATGTTTAGGAAATTATTGTTCAATGACACCACTTAAGAAAAAAAAGTTTATTATGAAAACTAAGAAGTGAAAAAAGCACAACAATAAATACTGCATACACCTAAATGATTTTTTTCCCGTTGTCTCATGGGCCTCCAGAAGACATAAGTAGATAAATTCTTGTGTTGACTTCTTCCTCTTAACTGTAAAAAAAGAAAAACATGGTTACCGGTAATTCAGTCTAGAAACAGTTTTATATGTAGATATATTTTATAAGATATATATAAAATATATATACATATATATATATATAAGAGATAAGAGATTTTTTTATTAACATTGCACCAGTTAACCGATACAGCGTGATTATATATGTATTATATATACATATATCAAATATCTCAGAAACCACAAAGCAGATATTTTTCAAACTAACACAGTGTAATCACAACATGTTTATGTGCACACTGTAAGCTGTTGGAGTTATTTGAATTAAAATTCTATTTTTTATAGACATACCGTAAGTGTGTCGACCTAGCTTCTATTTTTTCAACTAGTATTTAACACATATCTTATATCTCAGAAACCACAAAGCAGATATTTTTCAAACTACCACATTGTAATCACAACATGTTTATGTGCATACTGTAAGCTGTTGGAGTTATTTGAATTAAAATTCGATTTTTAATAGACATAAGTGTGTCGACCTAGCTTCTATTTTTCTACTAGTATTTAACACATATCTTATATCTCAGAAACCACAAAGCAGATATTTTTCAAACTAACACAGTGTAATCACAACATGTTCATATACACACTGTAAGCTGTTGGAGTTATTTGAATTAAAATTCGATTTTTTTATAATTTATTTTAGTAGCATATGTGACAGGTTTGGAAGAAGTCAAAACAAATCAATTTAAATCCAGCAGATTTGACCACAACGTGACATTATTAAGGACTTGTTCACCTGAGGAACCCTCGTGGTATGAAGCCAGCTATGAAATATATTTTTTAAGCTTTTATTTAGCTACATTTAAAAGAAAGAACGCCGATCGACCGCACCCGCGCGTGCATGTGACGTGCACGTGGCGACCTACTTTGTTAAATCCAGCTGATTCGACCACAACGTGAAATTATTAAGGAACGGTTCAGCTCAAGCACCCTCTTGATATAACGTCAGCTATGAAATATATATTTTAAAGCGTTTATTTAGCTACATTATATAGAAATAAAGCCGGCTCACGTGCGCGCGCGCGTGCACATGGCGAAACTACTTTTTTAAATCCTGCCGTTTTGACCACTACGTGAATTTATTAAGGAATAGTTCAGCTTAAGACACATCTTTGCTAAAATTTTAAATACAAATAATTGTTTTTACCGTGTTAATCTTGTAAAGTCCTTCCGTGTTTGTTCCCTCGCAGCAGCCACTTCCTCAAACTCCGTGGCAGGAGGCTGGGCTGGAAGTCCAGCCTCCTCCCCACCGCTCACTCCCCCACGGCTCACTCGCTTACAGCCGGCCTCGACCCTGCTCTGAAATCAGTCTGGAATCTTGGTGCGGCGCACATGTGAGGTGGAAATGCTGTCCAACGCGCGCTTGGCACGCAAATATGACGTCACAACCGACCCGCGCCACCAAGTGGAAAAGGGGCATTAAGGTGAAAGATCTGGACTGCAGGCTGGACATTTCAGTACCGGATCCTTCTCCTACGTAGCCATGATGTTGTGATTGCTGCAGAATGTGGTCTGGCATTATCTTGTTGAAAAATGCAGGGTCTTCCCTGAAAGAGATGACGTCTAGATGGGAGCATATGTTGTTCTAGAACAGGGGTCACCAACGTGGTGCCCGCGGGCACCCGGGTGCCCCCAAGGACCATTTGAGGTGCCCCCGGACTTGCTCTAAAAATAGCACAACTCACTACTAAGCTGCATTTAAAATTTAATTTTATTCAGTTGTTATTATAATTCTTTTTTGTATTTATATATATATATTAAAATGTCTATCTTAAAAATATGTTCTTAAAAATATGTTTATTATACATTTTTTTCAATTTACGCTTTGTTATTTCCGAAGAGTTTATCAAACTGGTGCCTTTTGTATGACTCTGTACCCACGAAGTAGCTCTCAGTTTTGAAAAGGTTTGTGACCCCTGTTCTAGAACATGAACATAGTTCTCTGCATTAATGGTGCCTTTCCAGACATGCAAGCTGCCCATGCCACAAGCGCTCATGCAACCCCATATCATCAGTGATGCAGGCTTCTGAACGGAGCGTTGATAACAACTTGGACTATCCTTGTCCTCTCTGGTCCGGATGACATGGCGTCCCAGTGTTCCATAAAGAACTTCAAATCGTGACTCATCTGACCACAGAACAGTCTTCCATTTTGCCACACTCCATTTTAAATACTTTTGATCTTAGCTGATATTGTTATTGATTTTAATTGTTTTATTATTTGTTTTATTGTCATTTAATTCTGTTGCTCCTTGTAGCACTTTGAGATTTTCATTAATGAAAAGTGCGTTATAAATTGAATTCATTATTATTATTATTATTATTTGGAGCCATAATGAAGGAAAAAAAATTGTTAATTTCTTACTGGGAGCTGGTGAAGCCTTCCTCCGTCTGTTAGCATGTTAGCTCATTGCACCTCCAAGCTCTGCAGCTTCCTGCTGCTTTATGTGGTCCACAGCGTTTACAGCTAGGTCTGTTAGCATGTTAGCTCATTGCACCTCCGGTCCAGCTCGCTGTTTCTGCCATCTGGTGACATCGTACACCCTTCCACCTCTGTGCACCTTTTGTTTACGACGTAAAACTGCTGTCAGCTCGGTGAATCTGCCATATTCCGTTGTAAAACCGCTGTCAACCTCTGTCCAGTAAGGTCTCCACCTCCACTGCTTTGCTGTTTCTGCCGTGAAACTCGGTCCAGAGTGGGTCTCTCTCTGTGTTTTTCTGCTGCATCAAGCTGCTGCTACTTCTACCGTCAAACAGGAAGTACAAAGTAAAATTTTTCAAAATATATTTTTTAATGAGATGCGTGACGTAACCACGAAACGTCGTAACTCGAGACCGTCGTAACCCGAGGACTACCTGTATTATTACCACTCATGTGGTTTTTAATTTTCAAGTATTTTTAGCAACAATAAAGTTTATAACTTGTCATTTATAACAGCACCCTTCATAATGAGCAAGTTTATTCTCAGTGGTATAACTCCTAAAGGTTGACACTGGAAGGGTGATTTTGCTCTTACTTTGTTAGATTCAAAAGGATGATATTCAAAATAGCTTTTGTCACAGGCGCTCCTTTGTTCAGAATAAAATAACAATTTTTTTCTGATTTAAAATTGTTCTTTTGTTGGAATATGTTGGTATTAAAGTATATGAAGACAGAAGATGGTGATTGTGAGGGTAAAATTGTGTGTGTGTGTGTGTGTGTGTGGCACGTGTGTGTGTGTGTGTGTGTGTGTGTGTGTGTGTGTGTGTTGAAGTAACATTGTCCTTATTGTTCATGTGTTTCAGTGGTTCCTGCCTCTGTTTAGAGCTGATTAAGAAGAAGAAGCTCCTCAAGACTGAAGGCCTGATGTTGACCAGCAGGACCCAGAGCTTCTTATCATAAAGTGGAAGAAAAGACCCATAGACCAGTCTGGTGGGTGACCAACTTAATATGGAGGAGACCAATATCAGGTTTTTGGTCACTACAGTAAAGAGTGAGGAGGATAAAAAAAACTTAACAGGCAGAAACCCAGATTTAAAAATTCACAAAGGCAGTTCGAGCTCTTCAAAGACTGACGTTGATGAGGATGATGAAGAGGATGATGAAATGACCAGTCCTGACTCTTTGCTAAAGAACTCATCAGACTCTGAATCAGAACATGAAGACAGTATGAAAGACTGGAAGGAGAGCAGGGCTCCTGAATCAGAGGTAAAAACTGTCAACAAATCTTTGAGCTGCTCTGAGTGTGGAGCAGTATGTCAGTAACCGGACTCTTCAAAGACACATGACAAGTCATTCAGGAGTGAAGTCTTCAAGATGTCTGCTAATAAGAAATGTGTTGGAGAGAAGAAAAATGTAGAGTCATACAAGAAAGTCCAGGCAAGACCAAAATCAATAAGCTGTGATGACTGTGGTAAAAGATTTACTTCCAAATCAAAATTAAACTCACACATGAGAGTCCACACAGGAGACAAGCCATTTCCTTGTGATCTTTGTGGACATAGATTTAGTCGGAAGGCACATTTAAACTCACACATGAGAGTCCACACAGGAGACAAGCCATTTCCTTGTGAACTTTGTGGACAAAGTTTTAGTCGGAAGGATAATTTAAACTCACACATGAGAGTTCACACAGGAGACAAGCCATTTCCTTGTGAACTTTGTGGACAAAGATTTAGTTGTAAGGCAAGTTTAAACTCACACATGAGAGTCCACACAGGAGACAAGCCGTTTCCTTGTGAACTTTGTGGACAAAGTTTTAGTCGGAAGGATAATTTAAACTCACACATGAGAGTCCACACAGGAGACAAGCCATTTCCATGTGAACTGTGTAGACAAAGATTTAGTCATAAGGCAAGTTTAAACTCACACATGAGAGTCCACACAGGAGAAAAGCCGTTTCCGTGTGGAATTTATGGACATAGATTTAGTCATAAGGCACATTTAAACTCACACATGAGAGTCCACACAGGTGACAAGCCGTTTCCTTGTGATCTTTGTGGACAAAGATTTAGTCATAAGGGTAATTTAAACATACACATGACCCCGGAATTACACCACATGCGTTGCGGCTCCGCCCCGCTCCGGTCCGACCTCCGCAGCAAATACGCACCCATTATAATCAATGACAGAATTTACACTGGCTCCGCACGGCGGCGGCGAGCTGCGGAGAGCGGACGGCAGTCCGTCAAAATTAGAAAATTTTCTATTTCTGCCGGATGACGGAGCTGTGCCGGAGTCAACTTTTGAAGATTACGTCGCACCAACAGGAAAAGGAACGAGCACAACTTCCGTATTTACAAAATAAAATCACCACGGGCGGACTAATCCTAGCTCTATACGGATTTATTTGTACAAAAATGCTGTCAAACTATCATTTATGACTATTCTATGACTAAACTATTATATTTATGACTATGACTACGCCTACAAACGCAATACAAGAAATAAATAAATAAAAACGTATTTTATTCTGAAATGTAAACATCACTTCCTGTTGCTCAAACCATGTAGCTTATTTACGAGAGAAGATCAAGGCAGCAGTCTCTCTACAGTTGTTCTCCTTCTTCCACCGAATGAATTGTTTTGTTCTGACTTCACTTGATTTATCGCGCGATCTCGCACGTGTCTCGGAGCGGCGCATCCAGGTGGACCTGAGCGGAGCGGAGGCAGTGGGCTTTGGACTCGCTCAGCTGCGACCTGCGGACCGGAGCGGGGCGGAGCCGCGTGCAGTGTAAAGCCGGGGTGAGAGTCCACACAGGAGACAAGCCATTTCCTTGTTGTCTTTGTGGACAAAGGTTTAGTCAGAAGGCACATTTAAACTCACACATGAGAGTCCACACAGGAGACAAGCCGTTTCCTTGTGATCTTTGTGGACAAAGATTTAGTCAGAAGGTAAGTTTAAACTCACACATGAGAGTCCGCAAAGGAGACAAGCCATTTCCTTGTGATCTTTGTGGACAAAGATTTAGTCAGAAGACAAATTTAAACTCACACATGAGAGTCCACACAGGAGAAAAGCCGTTTCCGTGTGGACTTTGTGGACAAAGATTTAGTCATAATACAAATTTAAACTCACACATGAGAGTCCACACAGGAGACAAGCCATTTCTTTGTGAACTTTGTGGACAAAGATTTAGTCAGAAGGCAAATTTAAACTCACACATGAGAGTCCACACAGGACACAAGTCATTTCCATGTGAACTTTGTGGACAAAGATTTAGTCATAAAACAAATTTAAACACACACATGAGAGTCCACACAGGAGACAAGCCGTTTCCATGTGAACTTTGTGGACAAAGATTTAGTCAGAAGACAAGTTTAAACAGACACATGAGAGTCCACACTGGAGTGGAAACTTTCTACCAGAAAATATTAAAATAATTATTATAGGCCATGAGATGCAACTGGTGTTTTAACAACCAAATAAAATTAATTTTGATTTTGTAAAATATATTCTGTAACAATTTTTGAACAAGTTCCTAATCTATGATTTGCTCCTAATTTCTCAAGAATACTTTAAAAACAAACTAATTAAACCTTAGATCATAATTTGGACTATAGATGTTGGTTCTAAAATACTGGTTCAGTGGTTGTGCAATATGTGGAGAGAACCAACCAACCAATCAAATTGTTTTTTCAAACAGTCAGACCCCATGAAATGTTATTCATGTAATTCCTGAGAGAATTGTTATTTAATCAGTTAGTTACTTGGTTAATTAACAGATTTCTCATGCAGATGAACTAATTGTGTTTTAATTAAGGATGGGGCTGATCCGGTATCAGTATTGGCCTCGGCCTCCTATACCAGCATAATTTACCTATCGGATTTTTCTGATACAATCTGCAGAGATTTCCGATCCATGATGAATGTCTATGTCTGCTGAAACATCTCCACATGTGATTCCCTGCCGGCTGCTCTGCAAGGCAGGGAATCAAACTATGGAATGGATTTTCTGAAGGAAATTCATTTCATAGTTTGAAGCCAGCTAAAATGTGAGTAAATACATGAGGACTGAGAGCAGCACTGTGGCTAACGGCTAACCAACTTTTCATCTTAACATGTCCGCTGTGTGGAAGTATTTTACACTAAACACCACAAGACAGCAACGTGCAATGTCTGCAGAGCCGCTGTACCAAGAGAAGAAAGCTCCGTTGCGACCTACAATACATCAAACTTAATAAACATCTGAAAAAGCACCACATTAAAGAGCACAAGGATTGTTTAACCAGGCACTGTTGTAAAGTTAGTTTTACTTTGGACGTTCGAGCTCCCTGGCTTCAGCGGTGTGTTCCTCTCGTTTAGTCCGAAGCAGGCTGTCTAATATCCGTCAGCTGCGCTCAGTCTGCCCGTCTCGGAGGAGGAGCAGACCATACCTGCAAACTAGTCACCTTTCGGCGAAAATTGCCATTTCAAAGCAAAATATATAATTTACGTGATTCTTGTAGATCCAATGAGTTTTTGTTTTGGGGGAGGGGGGGTCAGACCCGTGGCAGATTAGACCAAGTGGCATCATTTCCCACTGACTGGATTTCAAGACACAGTAAGGCATCTTGTCGACAATATAACATCTTTGTTGGAGCGCGAGATTTAGCCAATCACAGTCTCAAGACAGACGATGGTGGGCGGAGCCGACAGCGAAATATTTCCTCTGCAACGCGAGTCGAACAGGGTGAGAGGAGAGGCGGAAGTAGATAGGCAGTGTTTTCAAAGGAAATTAAGACAATTTAAAAAATGACCGACGCAGAGAAAATTGTTCGACCAAGTCCTCTAAAGTGTGGGAGCTCCACGCTTCATAAAAATAAACGTGCGACATGTGCTTTGAAAAGTGACGACACGACACGGGAGAACCGTAAACATGACCGAGTCGTAAACTAACATCAGCAACAGCAGCAGTAAGTCTCTACATTAAACCATTTGTTCTGTTTCAAAGTGAGAAAACATAATGTCAGTGTCTCTGCTCTGAACGCCTCTTTTTATTTTTATTTTTTGACTTGCCATCTTTTTTGTGTATGTCCTAATTATTGGGATATGTTAATAAATGTATTTTTTTCCTAAAGTCGTTTAAGAGCAAACTTTTGCTTAAGCTGTAGAGGAGAAAGAGCCCAGGTAACACAATGTCTGGAAAGTAAAATAGTTAAAATCAGTGATGCTGTTCTGAGTCTATCACTAAATCAGAAAACTGTAAAAAGCCCCTCCTAAATTCACTGCTGGTGGTTATTAAAATGTCACTGGTTCATTGGGTAAAGTTAATATTCTTATACATGCAGTTGTGTCACCATTGTTTAGTAAAATGGCAAGTTGTGTTACAAATAAAACTAAATAAAAATTAACAAAATAAAAGTAAATTGCACCCCTAAAGTCACTGTGATAAATTCAAGATTCAAGATTCAAGAGCTTTTATTAACATTGCACCAGTTGTCACCAATACAGCGTGATTATGTACAGTATGCACAGTCATCCTGAGATGGAGTGAGTGTGTAAAGCTGCTGCTTATTCAGAACACATGACATGTTCTTCAGCGCGGCCTCTCTCATCCGTTTCAGGATGAAGGTCAAAGGTGTGAAAAAGGAAAGTACCATGAGGGTCACAGCATTGGTATTTAAAAAAAAGTATCACATTTTGTGTGCCAAGACACCGCATGACACAGTAAAAACTATACCAATAAGCTAGGGCTGGACGATATGGCCAAAATTTTTATCACGATATATTTCTTCATTTCGGTCGATAGCGATATAATTCGATATCGATATAAACAATATAAAAGCCTAAAAAAGCTATAAACTATACAAATAAATTAATGTTCACCTTTTATTTGTATTTAGCCCCCCCCCCCAAAAAGGACATTACCGTCAAATAAACATAAAATTCTCAACCCAATAATTCTCAGTCGGGTCATCTGGACAGTTTCTTTATAATAATAATAATAATGTCACATTTGTCATCTGTGTATGTTTCCATACAAGACGAAATTAGTGTCTGAGCAGCTGCTGGACCATGTGACCCCGGGGTCAAACACCTGCAGCTCTTCATCTTCTTCTAGTGGCTCTTCATCACCTTTTCATTCATTTCATCCATCCATCCATCTTCTTCCGCTTATCCGGGGTCGGGTCGCGGGGGTAGCAGCCTAAGTAGGGAGGCCCAGACTTCCCTCTCCCCAGCCACTTGGAGCAGCTCCTCTGGGGGAATCCCAAGGCGTTCCCAGGCCAGCCGAGAAACATAGTCCCTCCAGCGTGTCCTGGGTCTTCCTCTGGGTCTCCTCCCGGTGGGACATGCCCGGAACACCTCACCAGGGAGGCGTCCAGGAGGCATCCTAACCAGATGCCCGAGCCACCTCAACTGGCTCCTCTCGATGTGGAGAAGCAGCGGCTCTACTCCGAGTCCCTCCCGGATGACTGAGCTTCTCACCCTATCTCTAAGGGAGAGTCCAGCCACCCTGCGGAGAAAACTCATTTCAGCCGCTTGTATCCGAGATCTTGTTCTTTCGGTCATAACCCAAAGCTCATGACCATAGATGAGGGTGGGAACGTAGATCGATCGGTAAATTGAGAGCTTTGCCTTTTGACTCAGCTCTCTCTTCACCACGACAGACCGGTACAGCGCCCGCTTCACTGCGGACGCTGCACCTATCCGCCTATCGATCTCACGCTCCAGTTTTCCCTCATTCGTGAACAAGATCCCGAGATACTTAAACTCCTCCACTTGGGGCAGGACCTCCT
Organism: Garcialebias charrua; assembly: GCA_038048925.1. Taxonomy (NCBI): domain Eukaryota; kingdom Metazoa; phylum Chordata; class Actinopteri; order Cyprinodontiformes; family Rivulidae; genus Garcialebias; species Garcialebias charrua. Next base: position 25,693 of record JBBPBX010019315.1, read on the forward strand.
CCCCGACCCGGAGAGGGCATGCTACCCTTTTCCGGCTCAAGACCATGGCCTCGGATTTGGAGGAACTGATCCTCATCCCGGCCGCATCACACTCGGCTGCAAACCGCTCCAGTGAAAGCTGTAGATCACGATCTGATGAAGCCAATAGGACCACATCATCTGCAAAAAACAGAGAAGCGATTCTAAGGTCACCAAAACGGATCCTCTCAACACCTTGGCTGCGCCTAGAAATTCTGTCCATAAAAGTTATGAACAGAATCGGTGACAAAGGGCAACCTTGGCGGAGTCCAACTCTCACCGGAAACGAGCCTGACTTACTGCCGGCAATGCGGACCAAGCTCTGACACCGGTCGTACAGGGACCTAACAGCCCTTATCAAAGGGCCTGGTACCCCATACTCCCGGAGTACCCCCCACAGAACCCCCCGAGGGACGCGGTCGAATGCCTTCTCCAAGTCCACAAAGCACATGTAAACTGTAGGGGTGTAACGGTACGCTAAAATCACATTTCGGTTCGGTTCAACTACAAGGAGGGCTCGGTTCGGTTTATTTTCGGTTTATTTTCGGTACAAAAAAAAAGACAAAATAAAGACTTACAAAATGTTTATTTTGAAAATATGCCAAAAATATGTTTGTATTGTATTGTAGTAATAAATAAAAGTGACCCATTTGGATGATATTTTAAATAAACAGCACTCTACAATAAATAAACTATATTAACAATAATAAAAATCTTAATAAATACAATAACAGTCAGAACAATAAGCAGCAACAGACTGTTTACAATCTAACTAATCAAGTTTTTGTCCAGTAGCAGCAGTGTGGCTGTATTTGTCCTCATTACTCACAACTTCTTGGAGCTGCTCCTCCAAGTGGGACAGGTGCTGGAACAGTTCAGAGTTCAGTTCAGTTCAGTCATCACACACTTCTTAGCTGCAGGTGATCTCTGGTGGATGTCTGTCCCTGAAGTGGACAAAGAGAGCAGCTACCTCTGTCCCAGACTTGTAATAAAACAAAGAGATTAAAAAAATAAGTTAATAAGATTATTTTTTGATTTTTGATTTATTGTTTCATTCATTTTATAATAAAAAACACAAAATAAAACATTTTAACACACAGATAACAAGAACATTAAAATATAAATTGAAAGGTGGCAGATGAAGAAAAAAATCTTATTGTATCTGCCCCTTATTTTCTAACAAACAATTCAAACAACAATTTTATTAAATACAAAAAAGAAAATCGAATAACTCATTAACTCCTCTATTTCTTGTTGACTCTGTTCCTGTGTCAAATAAGCACGAGATCCTGAACTGTTTCAATAAACATTTTGTTGCTTCTAGTTCATTATTTGACACAGTTACAAACGGAAAATCAGCCACTTTATCTAATAATCAAACTTCTACAAATCAAATCCCTCCTACAAGTCAACCATCTGTTAATCACACCTTCTCTTTTTCTCCGTTCTCAGTCAGTGAGGTAAATAAACTGTTAAATGATCTTGATCCTAAAAAATCTGCAGGTCCAGATGAACTTCCACCTTATTTCTTAAGGCTGGCTGCTCATATCATCACAGTCCCTGTGACCCACATCTTTAATCTGTCCATAAGCCAAAACACCATTCCGGATGCTTGGAAAACAGCCTTTGTTCTTCCTTTGCTGAAGGGAGGTGACCCCACCTCACTGAACAATTATCGACCGATCTCTAAACTCTGCATCTTAGCCAAGGTTCTAGAAAAACTGATAAACTCTCAGATCAAAAATTATCTGGACTCATTTAACATCTTACCTCTCCATCAATCTGGTTTCAGGAAAAAACACAGCACAACAACTGCTTCTCTGAAGGTTCTGAATGATGTTGTTGAAGCATTGGATGCTAAGGACTATTGTGCTGCACTTTTCTTAGACCTGTCTAAAGCTTTTGACACTGTGGATCATAACATCCTGTGTCATAAGCTCTCAGAAATCGGTTTCTCTGATCACACCATCGGTTGGTTTTCTAACTATCTTTCCAATCGGAGGCAATGTGTTCAACATAACGGTACTTCTTCCAGCTATTTAACAGTTAAAAATGGTGTACCACAAGGCTCAGTTTTAGGACCCACTCTCTTTACAATCTACATAGCTAATGTAGGTCACTGCATCCCTGATGCATCCTTACATTTCTATGCTGATGATACAGTTGTTTACTGCCGAGCTAAAACAGTTGCTAAGGCTTTCCAGTTACTGCAATCCGCTTTTGACATCATCCAGTCAGATTTGTTCCGTCTCAAACTTGTCCTAAATGCTGATAAAACAAAAGGGATGTTTTTTTCAAATAGGAAGGCGGTTCCAGCAGATCCTCCTCTGATTTTATCTTCAAATGGTGTCCCTATTGAGTTTGTTGATTCCTATAAATATCTGGGTATCCTGATCGATTCACATCTCTCTTTTAAACTCCACGTGGAAAACCTAGTGAAGAAACTGAAAGTTAAACTGGGTTTCTTTTTCAGAAACAGATCATGTCTAACACTGAATGTTAGGAAACGCCTTGTATCTGTGACTTTCCTTCCCTCCATTGATTACGGTGACATTCTCTACATGAATGCTCCTACAAGCACCCTGCAGATGTTGGATGTTGTCTATCATGGTGCACTAAGATTCATAACTGGTTGTGATTATCGTACCCACCACTGCACCCTGTATTCACTGGTTAACTGGACATCATTAACCTCACGCAGACTCTTCCACTGGTACATTTTCATCTTTAAATCACTTCTTGGTCTGCTGCCCTCATACATCTCCTCCTACATGTCTTTGCGTGAGTGCAGCTACAGTGTGCGCTCTCAGGACATGATTACCTGCAGTGTTCCGTCAGTGAGGACTGAACTTGGAAAAAGGGCCTTCTCCTACTCCGCTCCTGCTTCATGGAATATCTTACAAAAAGATCTGAAGCTCTCGACCTTGACTTCTCTAAATGGTTTTCAGAATCTGTTGGAATCCTGGCAAAAACCAATGCAGATTTGTTCCTGTCTTTGATTTTATACGTCTACCTTATAATGTTTTGCTAGTTTTTTGATACTTTGTTAAAAAAAAAAAAAAAAAACTTTCTTTTGTTTTTTTCTCTCTTTTGTTTTCTATTGTTTATTGTTTGTTTGTTTATTGTTTAAGGAAATTCTACCACTGCTGTTCATTGTTCTTTAGTTTTAGCAGGTCGCTTTCGTAAATGAGCCCATGAGGTTCAAAAGATTTACCTGACTAAATAAAGGTTGAATGAAAAAAACTCCCTTAATCACAAGAATTACAATTTAAACTCGTGTCTTCGTTAAACATATTTCCTTAACAATTTATCCTTAATCTTTCTTTTAAATATAATTATTGATTTAGCTTCTTTAATTTCATTTTCCTCTTTGTTCCATAACCTAACTCCCTGAACTATTGCAGTCCTTCCTTTCAAACTAGTCCTATACCTAGGTTTAACAAACATATGAGTTCCTTTGAGATTATAACAACTCAATCGTTTTACAAAATACATCTGAACATTCAAAGGCAATGCATTATGATGAGCTCTATACATCATTAACAAAATATTATAATCCGCCAGATCGTAAAACGTCAGTAATTTCATCTGATAAAATAACGTACTTGTTGGATTATGATTTTAAACAAAAAAGATTATTTAGATAATAATAATAAAATAACAATTACCTCTTCTTAACGGTTGAAGCTCTCACTCATCTCATCAGGGCTTTAATCAGCTCCAGGGCTTGTTGATACAGTTTTTTCATAAAGAGCTGAACTTTTTGAGTGATGGATGTCTCGTAGCGGTAACGAGGATCAGTAACTTTAAAGCCTGCGCATATAACAACATTCAGACTTAGATTCAGAACTCATACAGTTTGTGTTATTGCTCTGGACCGATCTAATTTACCTGAAGAAGTAGTTTAAATGCAGCTGCTGTGTTGTTAGCGCACTTTGTAACAGCTGCTGTTTCTGTTCACATTCCGATGACGTAGTTTCAAGCGCGTTCACGTTAGACGTGTTGTCTGCTGCAGAGAGCTGCCTCACGCAGCTGCTGCAGAGTCGTCCACAAACACAGCTTTGAACGTGCGCTCGTCTTAACAAGAAAGCCATAACGTTCCCAAACAGGAGACCGGAGCGAGCAGCTAATGGCTAATAATGCTACGCGTGCTGCGCGATAATAGCTCCGTGCTGAAACGCGCCCAGGAAATTTTGTTCCGATGCGCATATATTAACGTTCAATGAGTGAAAAAAATAACCGAAACGATACGGAGGTGGACCGAACCGAACGTGCTGTACCGAAACGGTTCGGTACACCCACTACAACCATTACATGCCTAGAGAACAGAAGGCGGAGTTTTGAACGACGTCGACTGACGTCGTCAGTTAAAATGGCTGCCGCCACGAAGGAATTTTCATGAAAACAAGGTAAAAAACTATTATTTCTTTGCTGAGAAAAAATATATTTCTTAGCTGACGTTATATCAGAAGGGTTCCTGAGCTTAACAGTTCCTAAATCAATTCACGAAATGGTCAAATCTGCTGGATTTAAATAGTTTCGGTTTGACATTTTCCAAACAGCCTCGGGTGCGCTACGAAAATAAATTATAAAAAATCGAATTTTATCTCAAATGTTTCATCTAGGCCAACAGTCAGTAAATTAAAGACATATAATTACACACTGGTAGCAGAAAAAATATCCACCGAGTGGTTTCTGAGCTATTTATCTGAATAGCCTGGACCTCGCCAGGCTAAACTAACAAAACTCCGCCTTCTGTTCTCTGATTGGTCCGGTCAAAAATCTACAGGAGAAATCGTTGTCTATGGGAGAAATGCCAGACCCTAGTACGAAGCGAAGTGAAGGACAAGGGTCTGGTTTTAACCAGGCTAACCTCCACTAGGCTTTCATTAAATTCTCTGTTTCATGAGATATTTTACTAACACCACAAATGAACACACACAGGTGAAGTGTTGATGTGATTTTGACTCTTGTCTACTTCTGCAGACAAACCTAAAAGTGGCAGCAGCAGCAGACGTTGGTCCTGTGAGCTGAGCTCATTGAGCCCACGTGGCTCTCCAGCTTCCAGAGGCAGGATTTCATCAGAACCTCGGCTGGCCATCCAGAACCTGGCTTCTCTGAACAGAGTACACGAGGAGGGCGTGAGGGAGACGAGACTGAAGGAGGACGGAGGTGGTCAGGGTTTGAGCAGGTGAGGAAATAAAGGTGAGCTGCATCATCCGGTTGAGCAGAGAGATGGACGTGCGGTTCAAAGGAGAGAGAACGCACAGCCGGTCCTCTCACTGATGGAGATGCTGAGGTGTTCAACACCTGGAGGGTCTGCTTCTGATGAAGAGCTTTCAGACTGCCCGTCCTCGCACTCCCAGCTTCACAGGAACACTCTCCCCTCGTCACACTAGTCCCACCTCCGCTTCACCTCCCTTCCTCAACGAACCAATCAGACTCTCACCTGCAGGTGCCAAGCCATGCTTCACCTTCCAGACATGGGACCATGGAGTCCCAGCCACACCCAGCCTGCTCCTCTCTTAAACCAGCATCACTCCCACCCCTGGCCTCCTCTGCCACCTCCTGGTTGCACCTCTGACCTGCATTTATAGTGACAGAAGCAGGAGGTCGCTGCGCCGTCACTCCGAGCAGCTTGAACAAACCAGAGGAAAACATTCAGACTTCTGAAACTTTATTCTGTCTGAAGAGCTCTAATGAAGATTATACGTGATCGTTTTGGATATTTGAAGTGGGGTTTTGAGATGAACAATGAATATCTTACCTGTTGTAGATAGCTCTTTGAGCAACCTCAGTTTGGAGGAAAACATAGTTAAAGAAATCTTCTGCTGGTGTTATTGTATAAATCTTTAAACCATTGCCACTTTGACATGGCATGGTTATTTACAACAGTTTGCTACAAGAATGTATGTGTGCTGCGCAAAAACAGTTCTTTTACAGGTGCTGGTCATAAACTTAGAATATCATGAAAAAGTTGATTTATTTCTGTAATTCCATTCAAAAAGTGAAACCTGTAGATTATATTCATTCATTCATTTCACACAGACTGATATCAGTGGTGGGATGTAACTAAGTGCAAGTACTTTGTTACTGTACTTAAGTAAAATGTTCATGTATCTGTACTGAAGTAGTCTAAAAAAGCTAAGTCTGGTCTTCTGGACATACGTGTCCAGAAGACCAGACTTAGCTTTTTTAGATTGTTCTACCTGGATTATTGAGCATGCATCAGGGTATTTACTTAAGTAGAATTAAATGTGGGTACTTTTACTTTTACTCTACTACATTTTACATGAAGTATCTGTACTTTCTACTACACTACATTTCTATAATGTGTTAAGTTACAAGTTACATTCACGTTGCAGTTTATTGATTTGTCGTTAGTTTGAAAGTAACTGATGTCAAGAGAGGAGTTGGTTCATTGAATCACTTCAAAGTGGACAGGTAACATTAGACCCGCCTTCAAGAAGAACTGGACCAATGATGTATATTCTCGATATATATACGTATATGCTCGACACTCAGGTCCAAGTTTTGAAAATGTTGTCAGGAAGGTAAAATATTGTTCACTTTTGACCCATTACAAGTTGACTAGACAGTATTTTAACTAGAGTTGAAGACAAACTGGAGTTGAAATGATCAGATGTTCCTTTGTTAGGTCTAATGCTCCTTTTTTCAAGCAGACGACTTTTACTTAAACATGTTTACTGCAGTTACAATGACACATTGGTTTTGCTTTGTTATAATAAAAACTTCAAAGATATAATCATTCCTCTTTCTTATTTTGCTTAATGACATTTCAGTGTTTCCTTTTAGTTAACTTGCCATGGCGGGGTGCTCATCTCATCCATGATTTTTGTTGACGGGACGGACACGTCTGAGTGCAGCTTGTAGTGGCAGGGGGCGTTCAGCACGAGGGAAGAGGCAACGTGAGCGCTCCCTTAAGCTTTTTAGCTAGAGAGCCTGTATTTTGTGCTGCTATCTCAGTGCTGGCTGGGTAAATAGTATCAAATGAAAAATATTCAATTTTAACAAATTATTTAAGGACATGTCAATTTGTCCTCTAGTATTCTAAGCCTATATCAGCATAACAAGCCAACCTTAACTATAGGATTTATCAAACAGGAAAGTCTTCAAACTGGACAATGTGTCAGCCTCATGGACAGAAACTGGAAGTTGATTCCACAAGAGAGGAGCCTGAGAACTGAAACATCTTCCTCACATTCTGCTTTTAGAAACTCTAGAAACCACAAGATGTCTGAGAGTGAAGCTCTCTGTTAGGAAAAAATGGAACAATAAGATCTGTAATATACATTTGTAAGGTGGAGCTAGGTTGTTGAGTGCTTTGTAGGTTAGAAGTAAGATTTTCAATTCTATTCTGGATTTGATAGGGAGCCAATGGAGAGAAACTAAAACTGGAGATGATCTCTCCTCCTCCAGTCAGTCAGGTGGAGCATGCAGTTTGTGGAAATCAGATGGTTTGACATCTCAGATTGATGAAGTCCTTTGGATGAAATGTCTCAGCAAACAAAGAAACTGTATTGTTGGATTTTTGAGTATGAACTTTGGTGGTCTTTTCATTGTTTTAGAGTCTTGAATTATTCAATTCTGAAAATATATATAAAAAATGAAAATCACTGTCCTGTTCCATAAAGAATAAGCAAATAAAAATCAAATACATTACACAACAGAAAACAAAAAGTCCTGTCCCGTTTCTTCAAGCTTTTGGTGATTTTCACAAAATGTTAACGGCTCAAATGTACGAGAAATAAAAACTAAAACTTGTATCATGGCAAAAGGAGTGAAGTCATTTTATTTGTTTTTAATATGTATCTACAACAAGGGACACAGGAAAAAAACGACTGACGAGTTGATGAAAATTAAAAACAAAACAAAAAATAAAGTACATTATTATCAATGCAGAGTTCCCACCTTTATTTCCCCAATAAGCAAGTTTTTTTTTAGTCTAAAGCAACTTTACAATATAAAGAAACGTACGAAGGAACCTCTTATTTTACTACACAAGACATTTAGGATCTGAAGCTACCCTAACAGGATACAAAGCAACTTCCTGGGGACAGACTGCCTCATATTCAATACTGCTCTGTCATCAAGAGGAAGAGGAGGAACTGAAGTGAAAAATCTTTGACTCAACCCCCTCCCTGCCCTTTAATGTTACAGTATTTTACATCAGCACGATAGAAATACAGAAATGATCAACATTGTGACGGCTTTACTTACAGGACAGAAAAGTTGGACTGCATTTTATACAACAATATTTCAAAGTATGGGGAGGAAATGCATGTTCTTTAACTCTCCACCTCCTCTTACTTACACAAATAGTTCCTCTGCCCCTTCTTTAAATAGATTTTTGTAAAAATCCTTCATAGTAAAGTATGTACTCTGGTCCCTGGAGTGTCTGATTGAGAGCCAGTGTTTTGAATGAGCTGCAGTCTGAGCTGGACAAAAAGGGCAGTTTTTAACCACCCTGTCCGAGTCCAGCCAAAAAATATAATTTTAATAATTATCTCCAAACAAGATTCAAGAACAGAGGCAGATGTGTGGAGTTTCTGAGGACAGACTTGTCCCTCGCTTGTCTACAAATCATTTCCATCGTGGTGGACCTTGTGACGCTCTGATGCAGTGCAGAGACCCCCCAGAGTCCGTCTGTTATGAGGTGAACTAGCATCGTAGTCTATAGCAGCTCCGCTTTCTCCTCGTCTGTTCATCCTGAGCAAAAGACCATCTCTCTGCACAAATACCTCAATCAGATCGTTACTGACCAAACTGGTAAATTGTGATTTGAAATATCAAAACATGTCAATGATATCAAAATGCATTTTACAATATTTACAAAAAAAAATGATTTGAAATCAAGACGGGAGTTGTAGAAAAATAATAATAATAGAGCGGGAGAGGCGATGTGGAGCCTGATGAGAAGGTGAAGATGGAGGGGGACTCCACTGGTTAGTCAGCAGAGCAAAACCTTTGCTGCTTCCTGAACTGCTAGTGTCAACGGAGACTCGGAGCTGAACCAGCAGGCAGACCTGCTGCTGTCCCACCTGCTGATTGACACCCAATAAACCACAAACATGCATGACATGAACTAACCTGCAAACAAACAAGACGATTCAACGTCAGCAGAAACAAGAGAGCACAAACTTTGTGCACAGCAGAGTGGAGAGACCTCAGCAGTGCGAGTGGGGTCAAAATGTGACGACTTCAGCTCCTCTGGGGCTCAGATGGAAAAGAGGGTGGGGGGGTCTAATCATGTCAGAAGACGAGTCACTCCTGAGCGGACCTGCGTGTTTACACGGTTGCTACTAGTTCTGCAGTTGACACAAACCAGGAATAACACTTAGAAAAGGTAACAAAGTTCATAAAAAAACAAAAGTACATAAATAAATAGAGCTGTGCATTCTACTGCAGGGAAGAGGCTTCTGCTCGTTAGCAAAAAATCCAGATGTTTTAAAACCAATTAGTACCATGATGGGCATAATCTGACCAGCAGGGGGCAGTGTGCTGGAAAAAAGCCATAGTCTTACACAGCAAAGGATTTCGGACTTGTGTGCACGCGCTGTCTTCATAATAATAATGTGCCCGTAATAACAACAAAAATATTAGAACCTAGACTTAAAATGATCATACCAATATTATTAACAATAATAAAAATAATGATACAATACACACACAAAAAATATGGAAAGAACATGTTCATTGATCATCACAACACCTCTGTTACAAATGTACACGCACGTGAATCAGTGTGGGAGGGACGTTTTGAGTCGACCTGCCACTGAGTCTGTGGGAACAGCAGCAACAAAAACACAAAGAAGAATTCAAAGTTGTGGTTGACCAGGTTCCAGGCAGCTGCAAAGACTCGGCGTCTGTGAGGGAGGGCTGTCTCTCAGTCTCTTCTCCTCGCTCATTGTCTGGACACCGACAGGAAGCCGGAGAGGAGGCTCTTCCTGTTGCTCTGCGACTGCTTCCTGTTCACACCCGCAGACATTTTGCACGCTTCGGGAGGGCCCGGCTTCATTAGAGTCCCAGCGTGCTCCAGAGCCGCCCCGGAAGGCTGCGTCGCGTGGCCGTGAAGGCCCCAGGTGAGAGGAGGACAGCAGGTGGCGGTGGAGGTCCCATCAAGGGGAGGGGGCAGAGGGTGTGTGTGTTTGCAAGGAGTGTTCCAATCCAAGGTGGATGAAGGATTTAATTTAAAACAAATGGGTGGAGGGTCACAAAAATATAGGGAGGGAAGGAAAAATATACCCAAAGAAAAAGAAAATCACACACTCATCGTCATGTTGGGTGAATACTGAAAAGAGAAAGAGGGAAGGGGGGAATGGGGGCACAGATGAGTGGATATGTCACTGACAACATTTAAACACCACAGAGCGCTGAAACCCAGTCCTGCAGAGACGGAGGCAACGGACTCCGGCTCTTTAACCAGTTTGTCGTCCATTTTTACACATGGACATAAAATAAGAGCCAGAAGTAGCATCCTCTGCTCCCACAGTCAGAGGTTACATGTGTTCATGTCTGCGGCTCTGCAGGACGAGGACCAAACACATCACAGTCTTACACAATGCAAGGAAAAGAACGGCCCCTCCACCTGCTATGCACCTGAGACGAAATATTTCCACGAGTCAATTAGATAAATGTCCAACAATCAATCTAGAAATCAAAGTTGTGAGAGCCTCGGTTCAAGCTGAAGCAGAGGGGACAGAAGGAGTTCTGTGGTCAGTGAGCGGCTACAATGCAAGCAGACAAAAACTGTTTTCAAAAAAATTAACAGTGCTGTGTCCCAAGTTTAGAAGCACTGTTATATTATGTTTGTGTGTGTTTTTCATCATCCTTTTAAAATGACCACATCAAAGTGATGTATAAGGCCCCGTTTACATGAGAACAACCTCTGGAATTGTTTATTGGGGGTAATAAACAAACTATAGGGCGGGTTGACACTAAAACTGTAATTTCCATGTCAGCTGGGTTGCCAGATAAGAAATGATGAACTATAGTACTGTGGCTTTAAAATGATAATATTTTGACCTAAACTGTCATATGTGCTGAGTAAAGATATTCTAAGATGAGGTGTGTGTTGTTGTTATGTACCCTGGGGGTGAGACAGTTTTAAAAACATCATTATTTGGTTTAGGTTGGCTGTAGTCTGCTAAAAAACCCAGCAGCCTGCTGCAGTACCTTTTTTTTTTTTAAATTCAACCTTAATCAGGCTTGATTAGCTCTGCTGAAACACCTGTTGATTCTCTGCCTTTTAAATACCTGAGGCTGAGCTCTACAGAGTGTGGAGGTTTGAGACAACAAGGTTTGGCTTGTTAATCAAGTAGAGGCTGGTGTAGGAAAAAACACTAGAAGTCAGCTGAAGTTTTTTGGAACACGCTGAAGATACACTTCAGGTAAAACTGAGTGCTGAGTGACAGCCGTGGTGCTATGTTGTGTGCAGACACTGGGAGACCTCCACCCTCCCTGTTTGTTTGAAAGTTTGCTCCTGGGAGAGTAGTAGTTGAGCTGTTTGAGCTCTTAAAAACGACTATTTGTTTAAATTAGAGATCTGTGTGAGTTGAAGGACCTTAAGTGCTGGTTGAAACTTTGGCCTAGACTAAGAGGTGTGGGCCTGTGCCTGTAAGGCCTAATTAAGTCCATTATTGGAGACACGGAGGGCAGTGTCTGTGCAGTTGTCCAGGAGGACAGCTGGGGTTAACAGTGAGGGACTGTTACCTTTTCCTTTTTCTTTTAGTTTTACTTTTTTGACTTGGTGAATGCTTGTAGTCCTGTTTTTGCTTTTGGTTTGTTTAGAGGGACTTTTGGTAAGGTAGATCGTCGCCTGGGGAGACACGATGGCCCAGTATAGGGCTGGGTTTGCCTGGGCTGCATTTTATTCATTTTGGCCAGACTCACCGGTCCACCAATCCGTTGAACTTTTTATTATTTAGTTTCCTTTTGGACGCTGAGCCAGAAGAGGATGTTCCAGACCTGGTGGGAGAAGCTAGGGAGGACCTTGCCAGCCTGGAGTGCTTTATTTTAGTTTAATAAAATTTGGTTTAATTATTTTCTGTGTCCAATGTCCACTTTGTATGTTTTGGTTCTAACGGGTCATAACATATAAAATGGATACTCGTCCGGGATATGAATGAACAAGCTAGTTTAGTTTTGCTGAGTTTCCGTAATCATCCAGGATTTGAATGAAGGAGCTGGGTTTTTATTAGACACACAGTTACATTTGGATTGCTCCTGGCTGTGTTCTGTGTGTTCTGTGCACCTGTTGTGCATGTTTGTGGTGGTCTGTTTTTGAACAGACATTGTTTGAGCTTCGGTGCTTAAATATTTAATGGGGGCTTGTCGCTGAGCTAGTTTAGTTGAAACACAGTGTTTGTGATACGCAGTTTCACATATAGCTTTGTGCTGTGTTTCTGTGAGTTTTATACGATGTACAGCTGATGCACCGATGGGGCTTGGTTGGATGCTCAGTTCTGCTGTTCACATTTATTGGGGGCTTGTCAAAAATGTGAACTTCAAAATTCTGTCACCTCATGTTTGTTGAGGACTTGACTTCAGTAGTTTGAAGCTGGCTGAAGCTTCTCTTTGGAGCTGATTGCACTGAGTGCTGTCAGCTGTGCGTGCTGCTGCTGCTTTTGATACATTCAAGGGCAGTAGGACATTTGTATTTTGGTTCACTGTGGTCACATTTGGTAGTGAGCTGTTTGGGTAAGCTGTTTAAAAAAAACTGTTTACTGTTTTTTGTCCACAAAAATGGCATTTGATTTAAGGAAATTTCTTGAACAGCCCACAGTGCAGGTCGTTGCAGACTGCACGAAAGAACAGAAGCTGAGTGTAGCAGACCATTTTAACATTGACATTAGAAAATATGCTGATGACGAATGGTTGGGGTGTGCACTATTTTATGAATTAAATTAGCTTAGGATTTTTCCTGAGATGAATGAGCAAGTGTGTTTGAGAGAAAAGGAGGAGGAAGATGAAAGATGGATTGCAATGAGGAGAAAGGAGCTCGAAGAAGAAGAGCTTATTCTGGAGCAGGAGCGAGCTGCTTTTAAAGAAAAACAAATTGAACAACAGCGTGAACTACAATTGTTTTTTAAAGAGCAGGAACAAGAACAACAAAGACTTCAAGCTGCTCGGGAACAAGAAGAAATTGAACGACAAAGACTTCAAGCTGCTTGGGAAGAGAAGAGACGTCTTCAGGAGCAAGAACTGCAGAGAGAGTTTGAGCAAGAAATACTGAAGTTGCAGAGGGAGTTAACAGAGTTGAGGCTCAATGCTGAACGGAGAAAACAGCGTTCGTGTCCCACTGTGTGTCATCCAAAGGTGACACTGGTGCCTTGCACTCAAGCAGGTGAGCCTCTCACACTTCTACAGGAGGAGGCATCTCAAGAACATCGACCAGAGGAGAAGAAGGAGGATGACGTCGATTTGGGTGACAGTTTCTTCTTATTTCATGTAAGTGAACTTGAAACTGAACATGAAACTGAACATAAAACTGAACAAATCCCAGTTAAGTCAGATGGGGATTTGAAAAACTTGGAAGAAGAGAAAGATGACATCGACTTGAGCGATACATTTTTATTGTTATTCGACACTGAACGAACCCTAGTTCAGTCAGATGAGAACATAAAAAAACTAAAGGAGCTGAAGGAAAATAATATTGATCTGAGTGAATGTTTTTTATTTAGCTCTGAAGCAGATGAAGTCCCAGTGAGCTTAACTGATGAGGACCCAGAAGAAACAATTCCTCCTGTTTCTTTTCTTCTCTTTTAGCTCCTGCAGAAAACCATGAAAGAGTTGTGGTGGATGAATTGGGACCATTGACTAGAAGTGCAGCAGAATATACATTTTTTCTGACTGTGAGAAATGAAATGCTGCAACCTTATACAGGTAGTCCCCGATTTACGAGCGCTCTGATCTACGAGGTTCCAGACTTACGAGCTGGCGAATTTTTGGAAAAAACGCAAAAAATACTGAGTTTTCATGTGTTTTTTCACCACAGTTCGTTAGCTAAACATGTGGACACACGTTTCCGATCATTTTTATGCACTCATAAGCAGTTTTTTGATGAAAAACGAGTGTTTGTAGTCGCGCTAGCGAAACCGTTCCAATTTACGAGCGAAATTCCGGACTTACGAGAGACATGGCAACCGTTCCGAAATACGAGATTTCCGGTTTACGAGCGCCTCGTTGTAACGGATCTCGCTCGTAAATCGGGGACTACCTGTATTGGACATGTTGTAAATGATTCTGTGTCTAACTGTCTCTGCTGTGTTTAGTGTGGCTGGGAACAGATCTGTTACAACTGACGCAAGGGTGTTGTCCAGTGCAGAAAATGAGGAGGACAGATTCCCTCTGACTGTCATGACCAGTATCCAGTCTCACACTGACATCATTAACTATGGTGTTAGTATTTGTTTGGTATTAAGTGCTAAACAAAAGCTTAACAGGGTAGACCCAGATAAGTGTTGCCTTTTTGGTTTTAAAAGTTTTTGAGTGTGACTGTAGAATTTGTTAGCGGTTTGATTGACTAGTTTTTAATGATGTTTTTAGTCCATTTAGGTGATGTGACCGCTAGATTTTTAACCTCTAAGGGCCTGTTTTTTTTCTATGGGTGGATGTGTGATGTTTCCTCTAACATACACATCACCCCCATACAAAATAACTTGCGGTGGGGGTGTTATGTACCCTGGGGGTGAGACCGTTTAAACATCATTATTTGGTTTAGGTTGGCTATAGTCTGCTAAAAACACCAGCAGCCTGCTACAGCACCTTTTTTTTAACTCAACCTTAATCAGGCTTGATTAGCTCTGCTGAAACACCTGTTGATTCTCTGCCTTTTAAATACCTGAGGCTGAGTTCTACAGAGTGTGGAGGTTTGAGATTGCCAGCTAAGGTCGGTGGACGTAAGCAGGGGCTTGTTGGAACAACTTGAGACCCTGTGAAGGTAATTCAAGTTTGATGAAAGCAGCGTTAGAGCTGCGTGTGTGTGTGTATGTGTGTGTGTATATGCTCAGGAGTGTACTCCATCCACCCTGGCCACCGTGTGTTGAGCTCCCATGGGGAGTTTGTGTTGAGCTAAGGGTCTGAAATACTGGGACTGTCTAACAGCTCATGTGGAGCTAAGGTTTGCTCCTGTGGCAGCTCTAGTGCTTACTAGAGTTGTGTGAGTGTGGAGGCTTGATACGTGGCGTAGTGGTAATGGCAGTCGTCCCCCGATCGGAAGGTTGGAGGTTCGAATCCCGGTTCCCCGGTAGGACTGGATGGCGCCTTTCATGGCAGTCTGCCGCTACCGGTGTATGAATGCGTGTATGAATGGGTGGATGGTTGGTATTGTAAAGCGCTTTGGGGCCCCTCATAGGGGGCTGGAAAGCGCTATATAAACAAGCTCCATTTACCATTTACAAAAAGGTTTGGCTTGTTAATCAAGTAGAGGCTGGTGTAGGAAAAAACACTAGAAGTCAGCTGAAGTTCATTTTGGAACACGCTGAAGATACACTTCAGGTAAAATTGAGTGCTGAGTGACAGCCGTGGTGCTATGTTGTGTGCAGACACTGGGAGACCTCCATCCTCCCTGTTTGTTTGTGAGTTTGCTCTTGGGGGAGTAGTAGTTGAGTTGTGCAGACACTGGGAGACCTCCACCTTCCCTGTTTGTTTGTGAGTTTGCTCCTGGGAGAGTAGTAGTTGAGCTGTTTGATCTCTTAAAAATGACTATTTAGAGATCTGTGTGGGTTGAAGGACCTTAATTGCTGGTTGAAACTTTGGCCTAGACTAGGAGGTGTGGGCCTATGCCTGTGAGGCCTAATTAAGTCCATTATTGGAGACACTGAGGGCAATGTCTGTGCAACTGTCCAGGAGGAGGACAGCTGAGGTTAACAGTGAGGGACTGTTACCTTTTCCTTTTAGTTGTACTTTTTTGACTTGGTGAGTGCTGGTAGTCCTGTTTTCACTTTTTGTTTGTTTAGAGGGACTTTTGGTAAGGTAGATCGTCGCCTGGGGAGACACGACGGCCCAGTATAGGGCTGGGTTTGCCTGGGCGGCGTTTTTATTCATTTTGGCCAGACTCACCTGTCCACCAATCCGTTGAACTTTTTTATTATTTAAATGTCACATTTTTGTCATCTGTGTATGTTCCCATACAAGACGAAATTCGTCTCTGCATTTAACCCAACCACCACCAGGTGGTACAGTGGGCAGCCATAGAAAGCGCCCGGGGAGCTGGGGAAATAGGTGTGCACTCATAGACACCCCAAGGTGTGTAGTGGCCGGGGTTCGAACCTGGGTCCTTCGGGTCCCAAGTCGGAAGCCCTGCCTCTACACCATCTTGGCCCCCTGTTATTTAGTTTCCTTTGGACGCTGAGCCACAAGAGGACGCTCCAGACCTGGTGGGAGAAGCCAGGGAGGACCTTGCCAGCCTGGAGTGCTTTATTTTAGTTTAATAAAATTTAATTTAATTCTTTTCTGTGTCCAGTGTCCACTTTGTATGTTTTGGTCCTAACGGGTCATAACAGTTGTGTTTGTTGAACATGCACAGAAAAGAAGGGGGTAAATAAGACATTTTACATTCATCTGGCAACCCTGGAGCTGCATTCATTGTGCATGCAGTGTCTGCATGATCAGTTACTGGTGAATACACCAACGTCTCTTTGGAACCTGGATTTTATTAGTTTTACTCCTACAAGCTGAAAAAGAGTGAGCAGCACAAAAACTCTCTGTTCTCTGACATTTATTACAACTGGTGTTATTGATTACAACTGTTGTTATTGATTACAACTGTTATTGATTACAACTGTTATTGATTACAACTGTTGTTTATTACAACTGTTGTTTATTACAACTATTGCTGTTTATTACAACTGTTGCTGTTTATTACAACTGTTGCTGTTTATTACAACTGTTGCTGTTTATTACAACTGTTGCTGATTACAACTGTTGCTGTTTATTACAACTGTTGCTGATTACAACTGTTGTTCATTACAACTGTTGTTCATTACAACTGTTGTTCATTACAAGTGTTGTTGATTACAAGTGTTGTTGATTACAAGTGTTGTTGATTACAAGTGTTGTTGATTACAAGTGTTGTTGATTACAACTGTTGTTGATTACAACTGTTGTTGATTACTGTACAACTGTTGTTGATTACAACTGTTGTTGATTACAACTGTTGTTGATTACAACGGATGTTATTTATTACAACAGATGTTATTTATTACAACGGATGTTATTGATTACAACATATGTTATTTATTACGGATGTTGTCTGTTGTTATTGATTACAACTGCTATTTATTACAACTGCTATTTTATTACAACTGTCTGTTATTTATTACAACTGTTGTTATTTATTACAACTGTTGTTATTGATTACTACTGTTGTTATTGATTACAACTGTTATTGATTACAACTGTTATTGATTACAACTGTTATTGATTACAACGGTTATTTATTACAACTGCTATTTATTACAACTGTTATTACAACTATTGTTATTGATTACAACTGTTATTGATTACAACTGTTGTTATTGATTACAACTGTTGTTGTTGTTATTGATTACAACTGTTGTTATTGATTACAACTGTTGTTATTGATTACAACTGTTGTTATTGAGTACAACTGTTGTTATTGAGTACAACTGCTATTTATTATTACAACTGTTGTTATTGATTACAACTGTTATTGATTACAACTGTTGTTATTGATTACAACTGTTGTTATTGATTACAACTGTTGTTATTGATTACAACTGTTATTGATTACAACTGTTATTTACCGTCTGTCAATCAAGTGACAGATTTCATAGATGGATGATCAGCTGATGTCTGTTTTTTTATGCCACGCGATCTACCCATAATTCCTTTGAGATCAACGGATAGATAGCGATCAATGTATTGGGAACTCCTGAATCACACATCTGCTTGGCTAACTGGGACACCACTTCAGTTGGTGCTGGGTCTATTTTGAATCAGTGGTTCTGAACAACACTCAGCTCCTGTGTTGGGTCAGAACGAGCACAGGAACAGAATTTATTTTTTGTTGGAGATGCTGGTGTCATCACTCTACTCATAGAGGAAATTGAGACTTGCTGCTCACTGCTATGTTTTGTTCAGTAGTACCGTAATTTCCAGACTATAGAGCGCACCCGAATAGAACATGCGCACACACAAAAAAAAAAAAATTGTACATATATAAGCCGCGGGTGCTCACTTTGTAACATGAGATATTTACATAGAAATATTTGTTTTTACTTTTAATTAAATATGTACAGTAAATGTTTCTTTTTGAACAGTGCTGGTAGCACTGCTGGTTAAAAAATAAAATAGAAGAGTCTGCCAGGAAGACGTTTATCGCTATGTTCATCTACCTCATACGTGCGTCTGCTCTTTGTGGACTTCACATCTGCCTTCAACACCATGATCCCCCAAACTCTGATAGACAAACTATCTACACTTGGACTAAGCCCCTCTATTTGTAACTGGGTACTAGACTTCTTAACAGACAGACCACAGTCCGTGAAGATCCACAACTTCTCCTCCTCCACCATAACCCTTAGCACTGGCTCTCCTCAGGGATGTGTGCTGAGCCCCCTTCTGTTCACTCTGCTCACATATGATTGTACAGCCACACTTCCAGGCTGTCATATTGTTAAGTTTGCAGATGATACAGCGGTGGTGGGATGCATTACAAACAATGATGAGTCCAGCTACAGACAGGAGGTGGAACACCTGGAGAGCTGGTGCAAAGAGAACAATCTTCACATGAATGTGAAGAAGACAAAGGAGATGATTGTGGACTTCAGAAGGAACAAACACACCCATGCCCCACTGAAAATAGGTGGGTCTGCAG
>JBBPBX010019316.1:19118-44572 GCA_038048925.1 Garcialebias charrua
CATATCGGTGTGAGAGGATGGCTGTAAGGTGAGAAGGGAGGCCATCTATAAAAATAAAAATAAACCTGTAGAATAAAATGTACACTTGCAAGGCAGGTTTGATGCTTTCGTTGAGGCATGTTTGCCGAATCGCTTCATCGTCACAATTTTACATGGGATTAAAAATAAATAAATAAATAAATCACAAAATAAAATACATAAATTGATAAATCCTGTCCATCTGATTTTCTAATTGATCTCAAGTTAACAAAACAGTAGTGCCTCGCTACTTCACGATTTGACTTTCACAGACTCGCTCTTTCGTGGATTTTCAAAATAAGATTGGACATGACTCACAACTGGCTGATTGATGGATGAGCCGCACGATCGGCATGGAACTTGTATTTAAAATGAATTATTTTAAATTATTTAGTAACTACTGTACTGCACCTGTGTGCAGCTCACGGCAGGATCAACTTCCTGCTGCAGCTGATCAGCTGTTCTCTGTGCAGAAGTGGGCGTGGCCAAGAGCGCTTGCAGGTGGCCAAGAGAAGATGCAGGAAGCTGAAATCATGACATTCTGTGCCGTTTCCTCCTTAATGCTGTGAGAGACTGATAGTCAAACAGAAATCAATAAGTTATTGCTGCTCATGTTGGTTCTTAAAGCTGCTGGATCATGAGCTGGACACACATTGCTTATTGTTTTTGTGAAATATTGAAACCAAACCCGACTGGAAACAGGTGGAATGTACCTCCGGGTTGTGAGGGAGTCTTTGTCTCAGCTGGACGAGTTCAAGTATCTGAGCTTCTCGTTCCTAAGAGATTTTCTTTTTTTCATTTATTCATTCATTTAAAATAAACAAAAGAATGCATTAAAAATATTTGAATGCAAAGGGTGCAGAAAGAAGATAATTCTTATAATATCTGTTCCTTGTTTAAAAAAATATAAAATAACCACAAACAAACAACTATTTAGGATTGAACAATCTCCAAAGTGAAAACACAAAATATTAGGCATCCTTCACCTGGCACTATACTGTACCATCACAACAATTTTAACTTAATCATATTTTTAAATGTATAAATTGTTTTAGAAAAGGTTTTATGTTGATATCAAGTCAACTCCACAATCCTATTCCCTGAATGACAACACATCTCCTTCAGACTAGTTCTAAATGGAAGTTTTACAAACATTTTCATTCCCTTAAGGTTAAAATGAATTTCTTTTTTTAACAAATTTTAATTGAATATTTCGGGGTAATACTTTGTATTTTTATGAGCTTTATACATGACTTGTAAAATACTATATTCAACCCAATCATAAAATTTTAATAATTTCAATTGATGAAATAATAAATTTGTTGGGTGACCATAGCACTTCCTACTAATAATTCTTATACTGTAGCTCTTTTTTTGTAAAATAAAAATATGATTTGTAATTGTTTCGCATGCTTTTCCCCAAACTTCAATACAATAGATTAAATATGGAACAATCATTATATTATACAATATATACAAAGCTTTACCGATCAAAAACTATTTTACATTATACACTAATGCAATTGATTTCGTTATTTTTATTCTTAAGTAATTTACATGAGATTTTTCATGTCAGCTTCTCATCAATAATGACACCCAAAAATTTAGTTAATTAACTCTATGAATTCCAATACTGTCAATTGTAAATGGAACTTCAATAATTTTAGTTATACTGTATTACTAAATATCATGTTTGTTTTTTCCAAATTTAATGATAAACATTAAGTTGGAACCAAGTTTATATTTTTACAAATTCTGCCTGTATCATCTCTAACATCCGTTCAATATCTTCACCCGAACACAAAAATGTATAATCTGCAAATAAAACACCTCAAAAGCCCTGAAACATCAACCAGATCATTCACATACAAAATAAACAACGTTTGTCCCAACACGGAGCCCTGAGGAACTCCACATCCATTAACACAAAATTCAGATCTTACATTGTTTACCTGTACAAACTGTCTTTTATTATTCAAATAACTGGATACCCACTGTAGAGTTAATCCTCTAATCCCATATGTATTCAGTTTTTCAAGGAGAATGGTGTAGTCAATATTGATGGTAAGATTGAGCAGGAGATGGATCAGGGCCTTGTCCTCAGTAATGAGGATGTTGCTTCAGTGAGTCACGGACCGTGAAGAAAGAGTTGATTCAGATTTCAGGTTTATTTTATTTGTTGTATGCAAATCAACACAAGGTCAACAATGCAATGAAATGCTGAGCACAAGAAGAACCATCTTGACTTGCCAAAAAAACAACAACAAGAAATACCAAAGCATTCAACAAAAATACAAAAACAAGGTTCCAAAAGGGAACAAGAAATACATCTACAGCAACATGGTACTGTTAGCAGTGTGGTCTTGTTAGCAGCTTGATGATAATGACTGCAGCAGCTGCTCTCACCGACTGCCCTCCAGAACCGGATCCGGCAGACAGAGAACATTCAAGGTTTCCCCGCAGAACCGAACGGGTTGAGTCAAAGGGCAAAGCTCTCTATTTACTGGTCTGTCTACATTCTGACCCTCCCCTATGGTCATGAGGTTTGGATCGAGGCTGAAAGAACAATATCCCTGATAGAAGTAGGTGAATTGGGCTTCATTTAAAGGTGGCCGGACTCAGCCTTAGAGATAAGGTGAGGAGCTCCGTCATCCAGGGGGATCTCAGAGTAGAGCCACTGCTCCTTCTCATCAAAAGGAGTCAGTTGAGGTGGTTCAGGCATCTGATTAGGATGCCTCCTGGACGCCTCATTTCAGAGGTTTTCCAGGCTCATAATAATAATAATAATAATAATAATAATAATGAATTCAATCCACTGGTAGGAGGCTCCGTGGCAGACTCAATCCTCACTTGATGAATCGTGTATCTTCTCTGGCCTGGGAACACCTCAATATCTCCCAGGTGTGCTGTGTATGTCTAGGTTTCTCTCCTAGACCGGTTTCCTCCACCACCTGACTAGAGATACATGGTAGAAGATGGAGATGGAATATTGAAAGTGTAATATCTCATGTGATATACCGGTACATTCCTCATTTGAAGACCTCAGCTTATGTCCTGAGCTGTAAAGTTCTTGACTTATTAATTAGTTTTCCTGGACCGTATCATGTTTTCTATCTAGATCATAGCGATGAAGGATGGCTCAGTCCTCAGAGAGGGAACCTTGAAAGACATTCAGACTCATGACACAGAACTTTACGACCACTGGAAGACTCTGATGAACAGACAGGACCAGGAGCTGGAGAAGGTAACGTCTCAAGTTCACCTTAAAACAAAATATTACATTATAGAGTAATTTGTTACACTTCTACCCAAAGCAACTTGAAAATAAAGAAACAGCCATGTTAGGTAACTGATAAACATCCAAGTATAACCTCAGGTAACTGAAGGTCACTGGAACATCTCAGGTTTCATGTTGTATGGTTGGTGTCTTTGCAGGACATTCAGCAGGACAGTCAAACAACACTTGAAAGGAAAACACTGAGGAGAGCATTCTACTCCAGAGAGCCCAAGAATCAAATCGATGATGAAGATGAAGGTTAGAGTTGCGATTGCAAAAACTTTCTAGGCAAAACTTTTAGACGTCCTGGTGGTAGGTTGGTTTTAATTATTGAACAGTGATGCTTTTTTGACAAAAAGTATTGAAGTACTTGGACATTTTGGGCTTAAATGTTATACATTTTGTCACTCAGGTCTAAATATGATACATAAGATCAAATAAACTGGATTTTTTTTAACCAACAGAAGAAGAAGAGGAGGAAGAAGAGGATGATAATTGGTCCACCACCACCACCAGGCGATCAAAGATCCCTTGGAAGGTAATACCTGTATGAATGTGTGAATGAATGGGTGGATGGTTGGTACTGTGAAGCGCTTTGGGGCCCCTCAAAGGGGGCTGGAAAGCGCTATACAGGTAGTCCCCGACTTACGAGCGAGTTCCGTTCCTGCGAGGCTCTCGTAAGACGAAAATTCGTACGTCGGAACACGAAACACGTGTTCTCGTAAGTCCGGATTTTCGGTTGTAAGTCGGAAAATTTATGCTAGCGCTACTACGAACACTAGTTTTTCATCACAAACGTTCATACTAGTTCATAAACATGCTCAGAAACTTGTTTCGAAACGGTTAGCTAACACACTTTCATCTAAAAACACATAAAAGTGCTGTATTTTTTGTATGTTCTTTACAAATTCACTGCTCGTTCGCAGCTCGTAAATAAAATGTCACATTTTTGTCATCTGTGTATGTTTCCCATACAAGACGAAATTCGTCTCTGCATTTAACCCAACCACCACCAGGTGGTGCAGTGGGCAGCCATAGAAAGCGCCCGGGGAGCTGGGGAAATAGGTGTGCACTCATAGACACCCCAAGGTGTGTAGTGGCCGGGGTTCGAACCTGGGTCCTTCGGGTCCCAAGTCGGCAGCCCTGCCTCTACACCATCTTGGCCCCTAAGTCCGGAACCTTGTAGGTAAGAGCGCTCGTAAGTCAGGGACTACCTGTATAAGTAAGCTCCATTTACCATTTACCAAACAATAGTGTTGTCAGTCACAGCTAATGGCTGCATGACATTTCCAAATACGGAAAATTGTTATACCATAAAAACGTAATAGATTATTTAGATAAACATACATTCGGCGAGGGATTGTTGCCTGAACTTTTCAATAACATTAGCAAAAGTAGAAATAAGCAAGGGGTGTGCTGATGTCTCTCGTCGCTGAGGGGCTTGAAAAGTGAATGCTTGTTGCTTTCAAGACGAGTGTTTTTCTGGACTGGTATTGAACAGAGAATGAAGTAAACTTTAATGTTTTTAGTGCAAGATATTAAAATGGGTAGGAGTTACTGTACACCAGTTTAAGTGATGTATCCTGGCAAGTAGAGGGAGGGATTTTATAATAATAATAATAATAAACTTTATTTGTATAGCACCTTCCTACAATGCCTTGCATTGACCAAGGTGCTTAACAGGATAAAATCCAGCACCAGCCACAACGGCTGAGCTAGGGGGTGGCTAATGGTGGCCTTGACCACCATTAATATTCAGTTCCGCTAAGGAACACCCCAATCGTTTGAGGAAACTATACTTTTAAGTAATATACAAACTAGAAAAACATAATTTCTTCAAATGATAGAGGTGGCCAGTTTATATATATTTGGTGGTGGCCATCTTAAATTTTGACTTGACCCAATTTTTGATAGTGAACTTTCTTACGCCTAGATGCAGCTAATCGCCAAACAGGAAGTGGTACATTGCTTTTTTTTTAAGTGCTCGTGCTCATACCTGCATGGCCTTTGGTCCGTTTCAGGGGACTATCAACCAGCATGAAGTGGTTCAGTCTTTCTAAGTCTTCTTGTCTGACTGTGAGATGATAAATTCAAAGGTAAAATTCAGACATTTTGAAGTGGGTTATGAACAAATATTCAGTCTATTTTAGCTCTTTAAAAAAAACTTTAACTAGAAGAAATAAAGATGTAACATGATGACTTCATTAAGAAACTAAAAGCTCTGGATTAAACTGTTACCTCCGGTCAACTTAAAATCTCAGTTTTAGGTAATTTCAGAATTTGCATTTAATCAAAGACTTAGTACTTGTAAGTTTTGTATTTGTTATCAGTTGATGGTTTAAGATCTGTCATTTTCGTACTTATTAATGTCTCTTTGTGTGTTCAGGTGTGCTGGTGTTACCTGTCCTCTGGTGGCTTCTTCATGGTCTTCCTGATGGTTTCTTCACAACTTCTGAAACACTCAGTCATTGTTACCATTGATTACTGGCTGGCAAAGTGGACCTCCAAAACCAATCAGAGTACAAACCTGGGCTCCAACGTGAACAATGGAACCATCTTTGCTGACAGCAGTAACACAACAATTCCTCCTTCTGCTTTTTCGGAGGACGAGGTATAATATTAGTTTTTATTAGCAACTCTAACTAAAGTACTGAGGTTTCTTGGCTCAGTGTTAAAAAATATAGAGAAAACCTGCATTAAAAGGACATCATCCTTTATGAAAAAACAACTAAATATGTAGTTTAAACAAATTTTTGCACATGATTTATCTTTTAGGAAATAAATGTTTTTGCTTTAAGTGTTAAAACTTGTATTTTGTGCCTCTGAAACTTGTGTTTACATGTCTTGTGTGTGTTTAACCCACAGAGCGACTCGTACCATCTGCCTGTTTTTGTCATCCTGTGTGCTGCTGGAATCACTTTGTGCCTCATCACCTCCCTCTCTGTGGAGTTCCTGGGTCTTTCTGCAGCCACCAACCTGCATCACAACCTGCTTAACAAGATCATCCACGCTCCCATCAGGTAAAAACAATATATTTTTAACAATACTCTTATGGCTAATGATTTTGGTTAACATATGGTTCTTGTCTTGCTTCACCTAACTGCTGCTTCTGGTAAAGTGGACCACAGCATTTTAGTTTTGTGTTGGTCTTTTCTCTTCTGCTCTAAGCTGGTACAGGTCATATCTGGCAGACCGAGCCATGTTTATCAATATAGCTGGTTCTGAATGCTTCTCTGTCTTTTGGGGTTCCACAGGGCTCTCTCTTAGGTCCCCTGCTTTTCTCCCTTTATCTGCTCCTGTTGAGTTCAATACTCAGGAAGCATGGGGTCATTTTACATTGCTATGCTGATGATACTCAGATATACAGTATTTGCCATTTAAAAAAATGACAAAAGCTGCAATCTCATTTAGGCCACTTCTTAAGCTGCAATCTCATTTAGGCCACTTCTTATGTGTCTTGAAGACATCAAAGTCTGGATGCCAAATTTTAATGAAACGAAAACAAGTCATGGTGTGCACTCCAGGTGCCTTCTGCGAATCTTCTTCTGTTGCTTTAATCTACCTAATGTTACTTTTTTTAATCCAACGCCAGAACATCACATAAGATAATAATGTAATGATTGCGTTGAGTGGCACACACACCTCAAGGTATAAATGGCAACTCTGCTCTTGACATCACAATTTGCAGGAGCCATGAGTCACATGCCAAAATAATCTCGTCTTGACAAGACAGACTGGAAAGATGGCCAAAGCATTGCATACTTCACGCAAAAGTACCACAAGTATGAAAAAATGTGCACAGTCCTCAGTGCACGATGAAGATCAGAGTCAGAGTCAGAGAGTCCGAGTACTTTTATTAACATTGCACAAGTTTTCACCAGTACAGTGTGACTATGTACGCACAGTCATCCGGAAGGGGGAAGAGTGTGTGAAGCTGCTGCTATCAGACCACATGAGACATCATATCACATTATGTTCTTCAGCGCGGCCTCTCCCATCCGTATCGGGATGAAGGTCAAAGGTGTGAAAACAAGGAAAGAACCATGAGGGTCACAGCGTTGGTATTAAAAAAAGATGTATCACATTTTGTCTTTCATGACACCATATGAGACAGAAAAAACTATACCAGAAGCACATTTAAGACAATCACATGTTGCATTTTGAGACTGAGGCAGTGAGATTTCTGTCCATGAGACATTCCAGATAGCAAACAGTTCTGAGGTGAAACCAGCCGACCTCCGATAACGCTCAGAACAGACAGAACCACATCTGCAAAACCACACATTCTCCTTTCCATGACTACACCTTGAGATGTTGTACATGAACACTGCAAACAGGATTAGATAGAAGAAGCAACCTGACAGAGTCCAGCTCTGACGGTGGTCATACAGTAACTGAATAGCCCTTTAGTGACCCCAGCACCCCATGATCCTAAAACACCTCCCACAGAATGCCTCGGGGAGCACAGTCTCCTCCAGATCCACAAAACACATGTGGACTGGACAGTCAAACTCTCATGACCCTCTCAGCAGCTCGGCATGGGTGAAGATCTGGTCCACTGTTCTGCGACCCATTAAAAAAAAGCCACAATACTTCTCCTGACGCCAAGCAAGTCAACATTTTGACTAAACTAATTTAGTTTTTTCTTCTTCTTCTTCTATTGTTTTTTTTATTTTTACATTTTGTTTGTTACCATGCTTATTGTACGATGAAGTGTACATCCAACTTGGATGTAAAGACATATTGTGCCTGTAAAACCTTTTGATATTCTTTATTTAAAAACACATTTGGCAAAGTTCCTGAATGGTGCCTTCCTCAAAGAATCCCTTTAAAAGACTCAAACTGCAGATCCTCTTTCACATTTATCAGCGAGATTCTGAAGTTCCTTAAAATACTGGATAAAACTGGGGATATCAGAGAAGTGTAAAGTGTCACAAACGATCCACAGTAAATAAAACAGCTCCAGCTATTATTTTCTTGGCAGAGGGGATGGTCATGTGACGCTGTGCTTCCTTCAATGGCTCAGTGCTGGACGTTTAAAATCTGTTATATTTTATTTAACCCAACGTTCATAATCTTTCAGGTTTTTTGATGTCACTCCTTTGGGGCAGATTCTTAACAGATTTTCTGCTGATACCAACATCATTGATCAGGTAAAAGAATAAAATTATCTTTCATAATGTATTTTGGAGGGCTATTTGTGATTTTAATTGTAAAAACTGCATTTTAACCCTTGGAAGACCTTATAGGGAAAAATAAGTCACATTTATTTCTGTCTATTTTTATTATTTATTTTGGTGCAGTCAATAAAAACTTTTTTCTGACAAAGCTTAAAATTTGTTCAAATTTTTTTTTTATGTTGTTAGAAGTTTTTTAAAACACTCTCATAACCTCAGTAACTTTAATATACTTGTGTTCCTTAGACTAAAAAATCAATCATAGGGAAAATCCATTAAAATTTAGTTTTTTTAATCAAATTTTTATTATATCATAAAATAAAGCATTTCTCTCAGTATTTTTTTGTAACCTCTATCCCTATACGTTTCAAATTTAAATTAGCTCAATAGGTTGTGCTACACTTTTTACATTTGAGAGAATATTTCACTCACCGTGGAAGAGATGCCTTATTCCCGTCTGGACTTGCTGCAGACTCCCATCTCTTGTCTCGTCTGACAAATTGTTGAAGTTTGGATGTAAAGAGCAAAAACACACTTGCATGTTGCACAAGTAAATGTTTCATGCAAAAAAATCTATTCCACATGCATGCAGGCTGCAGAATCGGAATCACTCCACAGCTCAGAACGGCTGACTCTGTTGTTGGTTGCACCCAAAGCAGGACGCCATTAGCTGGGGCAATGTGCTGCAGCAGCTCGTAGTATATCCGGGTCTGTTAAAGCAAAAAACAAAAGAAAATGTCTTAGAGAAAAATATAATAAAAACAATAACAATAGTAAATACATTTAAAAGTGAAAAAATTAATTTAAACATGTACAGTATGATCAAAAACAAGGACTCAGTTTAGGCTAATGGATCTGCAGGGCCCAGTGTACTGGAGGGTTTTCACACAAATGCTGCACTAGAATAAAAAAATTAAAATAAAAAAAAGTAATATATATACATATATTTTGGCCATACTAATAAAGGAAAATGCCATTTATTTATTTATGTACCGGGATGTATATATTTATTTATTCAAAATTTGTCATAAAATAAATATTTTGTCAATTAATTAAAGAAATTTGGATTTTTTTTAACACCCTATTTAAAAGGCACTTAAAAAATGTAAAAGTCAATAACATCTGACATTTTTATTTCAGGCTGAGATAGCTTTAAAAGACTGACTCGTTTTTTGTTGTTTTAGAAAATAATGTTTTTTAAAAGCTGTATTTCTAAGCAGGTAAATAAAGTGGTTGATTGTTCCGCCCCTAAAGAACATGAACAGTCATAAAGTTAAAGGGACCTCCAGGGGTTAAAGTATTGTAGATTTACCAGTCTGTCCTTGTGTTTTAGATGCTGTTGTCTTTCTAATTTTGTCGACTGGTTCTCTTTTAGCACATTCCTCCAACGCTGGAGTCTTTGACCAGATCGACACTTCTTTGTTTGACTGCCGTCGGGGTCATAGCTTCAATCACGCCAGCGTTTCTCGTCGCCTTGGTCCCCCTGTCGGTGGCCTTCTACTTCATTCAGAAGTATTTCCGAGTCGCTTCCAAGTGAGTGCACGGCAAGGATTTTGCAAAAATAATAAATAGTTTTTTGCATTTGTGTTTATACCGTTTAGGAAGTTATATTGACGTAGTGGGGAGCATCTTATAGAATAATATAATTGTATAGCGTCTCATAATAAAGCATATTATTTGATATGTTTTGTTTCAAACAGCTTGTCCAAAAAAAGAAAACACAGTTTGTTTCCATTTCTTTAATTTACCTTAAACATATCACAAAGATAACCGTTTAACAGGCAATAATTTGGATTTTAGCTCCACCGTTGTGATTCCTGGACAGCTATTAGCTGAAAACGCAGGATAATGTGGATTAGAAGGTGTTCAACTCATTTTTACAAGAAGACTGAATTAAAAGCTTGGTCCAAACAGAGGGTAATATTGATGGGGGCGGGGACGTACCATTGCCATTATCCTATTGTTGTTTTCATATTATTTAATCTTTCCATCAGTTTGGCTTCAGGAAACAACATAGCACAATGACTCCTTCGCTAAAGGTTCTTAATGACGTTGTTGAAGCATTGGATGCTAAGGATTATTGTGCTGCACTTTTCTTAGACCTGCCCAAAGCTTTTGATACCATAGATTATGACATTATATGCCATAAGCTCTCAGATATTGGTTTCTCAGACCACACTATCAGATTTTTTTATTATTATTATCTCTCAGGCCGAAAGCATTGTGTTCAACACAGTGGTACTTCTAGCCATTTAACTGTCAATAATGGTGTACCACAAGGCTCAGTATAAGGACCCACTCTCTTTACAGTTTATTTATGTA
Organism: Garcialebias charrua; assembly: GCA_038048925.1. Taxonomy (NCBI): domain Eukaryota; kingdom Metazoa; phylum Chordata; class Actinopteri; order Cyprinodontiformes; family Rivulidae; genus Garcialebias; species Garcialebias charrua. The sequence goes on from JBBPBX010019316.1 coordinate 29,913, forward strand.
GGTCAAAGCATTCCTGATGCCTCCTTGCATCTCTATGCTGATGATACAGTTGTTTATTGTCAAGCTAACACACTTGCTAAGGTTTTCCAGATTCTACAGTGTGCATTTGACATCATTCAGTCAGATTTGTTCCATCTCCAACTTGCTGATAAAACCAAAGGGATGTTGTTTTCAAACAGGAAGTTGGTGCCAACAGTCTTTCCTCCTATTTTATCAACGCATGGCGTCCTTGAGTTTGTGAACTCTTACAAATACTTGGAAATGTCGGTCGATGCCCATCTCTCTTTTAAGTCGCATATCGAAAACTTGATAAAGAAGCTGAAATTAAAATTGGGTTTCTTTTTCAGAAATAGATCTTGCTTAACTCTGAACACCAGGAAATGGCTTGTAGCTGCTACTTCCCTACCGGCCATTGATTATGGTGACATTATTTACATGAATGCCACTGCCTGTACCTTGCAGTTGTTGGATGCTGTCTACATGACATGCTAAGATTCAAAACTGGTTTTAACTACGTACCATACCCATTACTGCACTCTGTACTCTTTGGTCAGTTGGTCATCATTAAATTCACGTAGGCTCTCACACCGGTTCATTTTCATCTATAAATCACTCCTTGGTCTGCTGCCTTCTTATATATCTCCTCCCACATGTCACATCATCAGTGCAGTTACAGCGTGCGCTCTCAGGCCTTCATTACCTGCAGCGTCCCCTCATTGCAGACTGATGTAGACAAAAATGACTTCTCTTACTCTGCTCCTGTATCCTGGAACACCTTGCAAAAAGACCTGAAGCTCTCGACTTTGACCTCTCTAAGGGATTTTAAATAACTGTTACGTTTAATGCAAAAATCAAAGCAACGTTCCTGTTTTTTAGTATTTTAGTATTTTGCCTTGTTTTATGTGGCACCTTGATTTGATTTAGTTTAATAACACTACTTTTTATTTTTCAATTATTCACATTTTATTGTTGTTTATTGTTGTGTGTACCGTATCTGTGGTTTTGTCAAGAGCAGGTCTCTTGAAAATGAGTCCTTGTCACTCAATGAGACTAACCTAGAAACTAACCTAGCTAGTTGTTGCTACTTTTTCCTTTTCTTTTGTCTATTGTTTAATGTACTTGTACCATTGCTGTTCGTCATTCTTTAGTTTGTAGCAGGTCGCTTTCGTAAATGAGCCCTCGAGGCTCAATAAGATTTACCTGACTAAATAAAGGTTGAATGAATGAATGAAACCTGTATAAATAATGGTTGAATGAAAATTGTTATCTTATGTCAAATTATCCATTCAGAAAGATGGCACTAGTCTTTTTTTTGTGTGTGTATTCTTTTACTGGAGACCTTTTAAATACTGTAAGTCTCATTAATAATATTAATTTCCCACATATTAATGTAAATAGTTTTAGCACACGTCATAAAATTAGCAAATTGTACAAAAATGATTCAATGTAAATTTAAGCAAAACAGCTCTAAATATCCCATCTTGAATTTATAGAAGGAAATAAAAAAAATATATAAAACGTAGACAAACATAAGTTGAAGCAGCACTTCTGTAGCTCTGATATCAGATCAAACCACTGAGTTGTTCCAGGACTGACCAAAGTCTACATTAGAGGGGGATTCCTCTGTGATGTTTAATTTTCCATCACGAAGAAAAGTTTCTCACATTAATACAAAGTACAGTATACAGGAAACCCCCGATTTACGTACGAGTTTGGGACCTAAGAACGGTTCGCAGCTCGATTCTGCCGTAGCTAGGGGGTGAAAATAGCGTCCCGTTCGTAGGTCTTGATTTCGTTCGTACGTCGCGGAAATAACGCTAACAGACCGCCGCACACACATTTATCGGCATGAGTCTGACATCCTAGGCCATAAACATGCACAGAACTTTATTTACAAACACTTATCTAACACATTACACCACACATTCATCCATAAACACCAGTACTGTAACTGTACAGCATGTACAGTAGTGTACTGTAATGTTAAACATTGCTATTCACATTTACAGAATAAATAAAAATATAATTTCTTACTTTGAGATGGTCAAAGCCGACATCTTAGGTTGCCATGCGTTGATATTGTCGGGCCGAGCAGCGCGGCGGCCGGCGAGCGAACCACGGCAGCTGCTCGAGGCCTGTGTTAGCTTCTGCTAGCCAGGCCATGAGCTGGTGTTGGAGCGGCGGTGCGGCGCGATCGGCAATCAATCTGCAGCTGCTGCTCCAGCCTGAGACGTCCACAGAGCTCACAGAGCGATTCCAGATAGTAATTTATCCATATGAGGCAATCCTGGAACACACACAGTCCTCACATGGGGCTGCCGGGAGGACCGCGGGAGTCCTAAAATGGCTGCCAGGCATTTCCTGTCGGACCGGAAGTTGCGCAATCATTAAAAAAAAGATAATTTCTTTAATTTTTATTAAAAAATATTATTTATAAAGCCTTTAAAACAACCACAGCTGCAACAAAGTGCTGTACACATGAAATTAATAACATTTAAACACACAAAAAAAAAAAAAATTATATTTTATATTAAATTATTAAATATGATACGTTCGTAGGTCCGGGCAGCCGTAGGTCGGTGGAGTCGTAGGTCGGGGATTGGTTGCATACACTTTTGAACAAAGTTTGAGTGTGGGGCAGGGCTATCAGCAGGACATACCTGCTGGGAAGGACTTGATTGTTTGGGCGTTAGCCCTTTGGATGGTGTAGCTAGCTAGCTAGCTAGCGGCCTACCTCTGTGGACTGGCGGACCTAGCTGCTCTTCGGAGGTTGGGAGAGGGTCCACTGCTGCTGTGAAGAGAGGCGGCGGTGTGGGAGACTGTCATCGGTGTACCAGCGCTCTAACATTGGGCCGATTTCGGGCCGCGGATCTACGTTCCAGATTAAGGCCGATTCGGGCCGCGGATCCTGGAGTACTCTTGGACGAGAGGTGGCGGTGTGAGAGGCAGTCGCCGGCGGACCTGAGCTCCAGCTTCGGGACGATTTCGAGCTGCGGATTTGCGTTCCGGCTTTGGGCTGATTCTGGGCCACAAATCCTGGGACAATCGGGGGCTGAGGGTTTTCATCTCCGGATTGGAGGAGCATTCATTCATTCATTCATTCAACCTTTATTTATACAGGCTAGCCTCGTTGAGTCACGGGGACTCATTTACAAGAGGGACCTGTCTCACTCACACCAAACAACCATCCACTCTCACACTCACACCTAGGGTCAATTTAGAGTCACCAATCAGCCTAACAAGCATGTTTTTTGGTCTGTGGGAGGAAACCGGAGTACCCGGAGGAAACCCACGCATGCACGGGGAGAACATGCAAACTCCACCCAGAAAGGCCCCGGACCGGGATTTGAACCGGCAACCTTCTCGTTGAGAGGCAGCAGCTCTACCAGTTGTGCCAACGTGCTGCCCAAAAGCAACATGGGACCGGGCTACAGTGGAGTTCGAGGGCTAGTAGGCTCTGCACAACTGACACCGGCTAACGGCTAACGGAGTACGAAGGCTGGTGGGCTCTGCACAACTGACACCGGCTAATGGCTAACGGAGTACGAGGGCTGGTGGGCTCTGAACAACTGACACCGGCTAACGGCTAACGGAGTACGAGGGCTGGTGGGCTCTGTACAACTGTCACTGGCTAACGGAGTACGAGGGCTGGTGGGCTCTGCACAACTGACACCGGCTAACGGCTAACGGAGTACGAGGGCTGGTGGGCTCTGCACAACTGACACTGGCTAACGGCTAACGGAGTACGAGGGCTGGTGGGCTCTGCACAACTGACACTGGCTAACGGCTAACGGAGTACGAGGGCTGATGGGCTCTGTGCAACTGACACCGGCTAACGGTTCAAAGTTCAAGACTTGAAAAATCAAGACCATCGGGGCAGCAATCGTGAGTAATGGCAAAATCAAAAACAAAAAAACATGATCTGTTGGAAACTAATTCAGATGACATGGAGGAGATTAAAAAATCTCTGAACTTTATGAGTACTGAAATTGTGAATTTGTCAGCCCAACAGAAACTTTTGCTGGAAGAAGTAAAACAATTAAGAGTACAATTAAATACGAAGGATAAAAAAATTAAGGAACTTGAACATAGGGTGGATGAATTGGAACAAAATTCTAGGCAAGACAACTTAGTCATATCGGGTCTTGCGATAAAAACTTTGTATTCAAAGGCCACTTCTGGCAAAGGTATTGCTGAAGATGCATCTCCACAGGAGCAGAGGTCTCTGGAAGAACAAGTGGTGACTTTTCTCCATGACAAGGAAATAGACATTAAGTATGAAGACATTTCTCTATTGCCCCTTTTCCACTTGGTGGCCCGGGTCGGATGTGACGTCATATTTGCGTGCCAAACGCGCGTTGGAGAGCATTTCCACCTCACAGATGCGCGGCGCCGCGCCAAGATTCCGGACTCATCTCATAGCAGGTCCGAGGCCGGCTGGCCCCGAACCGTGAGGAGGAGGCTGGACTGAGTTTGAGGAAGTGGCTGCCGCGAGGGAGCAAACACCGAAGGACTTTACAAGATTAACACGGTAAAAACAATTATTTGTATTTAAAATTACAGCAAACATGTGTCTTAAGCCGAACTATTCCTTAATAATTTCACGTTGTTGTCAAAACGGCAGGATTTAAAAAAGTAGTTTCGCCACGTGCACGCGCGCGCCCGCGCGCACGTGAGCCGTCTTTATTTCTATAATGTAGCTAAATAAACGCTTTAAAAAATATATTTCATAGCTGACGTTATATCAAGAGGGTGCTTGAGCTTAACAGTTCCTTAATAATTTCACGTTGTGGTCAAATCAGCTGGATTTAACAAAGTAGGTCGACACGTGCACATCACATGCACGCGCGGGTGGGGTCGATCGGCGTTCTTTCTTTTAAATGTAGCTAAATAAAAGCTTAAAAAATATATTTCATAGCTGGCTTTATACCACGAGGGTTCCTCAGGTTAACAAGTCCTTAATAATGTCACGTTGTGGTCAAATCTGCTGGATTTAAATTGATTTGTTTTGACTAATTCCAAACCTGTCACATGTGCTACGAAAATAAATTATTAAAAAATCGAATTTTAATTCAAATAACTCCAACAGCTTACAGTATGCACATAAACATGTAGTGATTACACTCTGTTGGTTTGAAAAATATCTGCTTTGTGGTTTCTGAGATATAAGATATGTGTTAAATACTAGTAGAAAAAAAAAGCTAGGTCGACACACTTATGTCTATAAAAAATCGAATTTTAATTCAAATAACTCCAACAGCTTACAGTGTGTATATAAACATGTAGTGATTACACTGTGTTGGTTTGAAAAATATCTGCTTTGTGGTTTCTGATATATAAGATATAATGTGTTAAATACTAGTAGAAAAAAAACAAGCCAGGTCGACACACTTATAAAAAAATCAAATTTTAATTCAAATAACTTCAACAGCTTACAGTGTGTATATAAACATGTAGTGATTACACTGTGTTGGTTTGAAAAATATCTGCTTTGTGGTTTCTGATATATTTGATATATGTATATATATCTTATAAAATATTAGGGGTGTAACGGTACGCTAAAATCACATTTCGGTTCGGTTCAATTACAAGGAGGGCTCGGTTCGGTTTATTTTCGGTTTATTTTCGGTACAAAAAAAAAAGACAAAATAAAGACTTACAAAATGTTTATTTTGAAAATATGCCAAAAATATGTTTGTATTGTATTGTAGTAATAAATAAAAGTGACCCATTTGGATGATATTTTAAATAAACAGCACTCTACAATAAATAAATTATATTAAAAATAATAAAAATCTTAATGAATACAATAACAGTCAGAACCAGAACAATAAGCAGCAACAGACTGTTTACAATCTTAACTAATAAAGTTTTTGTCCAGTAGCACCAGTGTGGCTGTATTTGTCCTCATTACTCACAACCTCTTCTTGGTGGGACTGGTCCTGGAACAGTTCCAGAGTTCAATTCAGTCATCACACACTTCTTAGCTGCAGCAGGTGATCTCTGGTGGATTTCCCTGAAGTGGAAGGAGAGCAGCTACCTCTGTAACTGGAAATACTGGAAATAAAACACAGAGGTAAAAAAATAAGTTAATAAGATTATAATTTTAAATAATAATAAATTATAAATAATAATTATAATAAAAGAACAATACCTCTTGAACGGTTGAATATCTCACTCATCATCAGGGCAGGGTTTAAATCAGCTCCAGGACTTGTTGACCATCAGTTTTAGTTTTTTCATAAAGAGCTGAACTTTTTGACTTAAGTGTTGACGTGATGGATGTCTCATAGCAAGGATCAACTGTGCATTAAAAACTTTCAGACTTAGATTCAGAGCTTTAAAAACTCATACAGTTTGTGTTATTGATCTGGACCCATCTAAATTACCTGATGAAGTTGTTTAAATGCAGCTGTGTTGTTAGCGCACTTTGTAGAAGTTGTTTAAATGCAGCTGTGTGGTTAGCGTACTTTGTAACAGCTCGTTCACGTTCTGATGACGTAGTTTCCAGCGCGTTCACGTTAGACGTGTTGCTGCTGCAGATCCAGTCTTCATGAAAAAACGTCCACACACACAGCTTTGTGCGCTCGTCTTTTAACAAGAAAACCATAACGTTAACAAACAGGAAACCGCAGCGAGAAGCTAACGGCTAATGCTGCGCGTGCTGCGAGATAATAGCTCCGTGCTGAAACGCGCCCAGGAAATTTTGTTCCACGGCGCACATATTAACATTCGATGAGTGAAAAAATAACCGTTTCGGTACAGCACGTTCGGTTCGGTCCACCTCCGTACCTTTTCGGTTCGGTACACCAACTACAACCGTTACATGCCTATAAAATATATCTACATATAAAACTGTTTCTAGACTGAATTACCGGTAACCATGTTTTTCTTTTTTTACAGTTAAGACGAAGAAGTCAACACCAGAATTTATCAACTTTTGTCTTCTGGAGGAAGCACATGAGACAACAAGAAAAAAATCATTTAGGTGTATGCAGTATTTATTTTTGTGCTTTTTTCACTTCTTAGTTTTCATAATAAACTTTTTTTTCTTAAGTGGTCTCATTGAACAATAATTTCCTAAACATATTTTACAATGTTAAGTGTGTACAGTATAGTGTTTGTTTAAAAACATACTGGAAGTTAAGAATATTTTCCATTTGCATTTGACCTTTAAAGAATCATAAGAAAAAAGATTATTAGATTTGAACAGCCATCCATCCATCCATCCTTCCTGATGTCGTGTCATGGGTAGTGCAGCAGCTTTTCCAAGGATGCACAGACGTCAAATACGTCAACATCAACCCATCCATCCATCCATCCTTCCTGATGTCGGGTCGTGGTGCAGCAGCTTTTCCAAGGATGCACAGACGTCGCCATCAACACCGATGAAGCTGTTCTTGGATGCCTAAACGAGTTTCCTGATCAACAAACATTTAATTATTAATACTTTGTTTTTACGTTTAAAGAAACATGCTTTTAATGTTTAACGGACAGTTTAAACCAAATTATCCATTTGCATTTGACTTTGAATTATCCCTGACAAAATATTACCGTTTAAATTTAATGAAATACAAACATTTAATATTACAGGGCCAATTGAAACCTAATTAATTCCTAATCTGTACCTTACTGTAAAAATAGTTTAACTGATTACAGGGCAGTGCGATCGATGTGTTAAGCAATGTTAACAGGATCCTTGTGCATATATGAGAATAATCTTTATTATAAAGAAACAAAATGGAAAACACATGGGTTTAAAACAAGCTGAAAAGTCTATAAAGTAATATTAGAGCATTAAATAGCTCAAGGGACATTACCGCCAACAGGTGGTGAGACAAGGTCTTGCAGGGTGTTCTTCTTCTAACGTTTAGTGGTGGCTAGTAAATAGCTTGAGGTAACACTACCGCCACCACGTGGTAGGACGAGTGAGATTCTACACCCCGCCCACAGAAGGGCTGCAGTAAGTGAATGGAAACAAACCTACATGTGAGCCGAACTGAACCAGACCGGACCAGACTGAGCCGCTCTGGGCCGAGCAAGTGGAAAAGGGGCATATGTCATACCTTGCCCAGCAATGCTGATAGATCTAAACCGGTTACTGTATTGTGGTAAGATTCATTAGTAGGAAATCTAAAAACGCCGTAATCATGCAAGCAAAAAAACTTAAGGGAACTAATGTGTATATAAACGAACATTTAACCAAAAAAATGGACTAATTGCACGCAAAGCAAGGTTGTTACGTAAAAAGAAAAAGATAGTCTCAACGTGGACAAAAAATGGAAAGATATGGATTAGAGTACAGGAAGGAGAGCAAGCGAAATTGATACATGATGTGAAGGACTTGGAAAAATTTGGATAAGTTTTAATGACGTCTAATTGTGACCTATGATTCACTTATAGGGACAACAAAGAAAAATCGGTCAAATGAAAAACACACGGATTATTCATGATGAATGATGATATGGAATTAAAAATATATAATGTTGATGAAGAGTTAAATAGTAGTCTTTTTCCAACTAAAAAAGACAGTAAATATTATAATGAAGAACAGTTTAAGGATGTTAACATGACAGATGAAGATCTTTCTATTATTCACTTGAACTGTAGAAGTTTAAATGCAAATATAGATAACATGCTAAACCATCTCCAAAACATAAAAAACACTTTTAAAATAATAGCACTATCTGAGACATGGCTTAATGACGAAAATATAAATACCATACATATTGAAGGATATAATTTTCATTATATTAACAGAAAAAATAAAAAAGGAGGAGGAGTGGCTTTATTTATAAATAAGGATATAAGATGTAAGTTCATTGAAGAAATGTCAATGGTCATTGATAATATGATGGAAATGATCACAGTGGAAATAATAAACAAAAATGGAAAAAATATAATAATAAGTTGTGTTTATCGATCACCATGTTCAAAGATAGAGACATTTACTGATAAAATATTAGAGTTATTAATTAAAAGCAGAAATAAAAAAGTTTTCTTATGTGGAGATTTCAATATTGATTTAAACATGACAGATTCGAATAATATTAGTATATTTATGAACTCAATGACTAGTTTAAATTTATATCCATTAATATCAAATCCGACAAGAATAACATCTCAAAGTGCTACATTAATTGACAATATATTTACTAACATAACAGATGGCGAGGTGATAAGTGGTATAATGATGATGGATATCAGTGATCATTTACCTATCTTCTCAATTTATAAAAGTGATGAAAGCATACCAAATAAAACAAAAAAAAAAATACGATAATAAACACATCAAAAAAAGCATTGGATAAATTCAAAGAAGATTTAGATGTACAAAAATGGGATGAAGTATATGTTGATGATGTAAACAAATCTTATGACGAATTTATGAGGATCCTTGAAGTTTTATTCAAAAAACATTGTGTTCAAAAAATATACACAAAGGATAAAAAAGTTGATCATCCTTGGATGACAAGTGGATTGAAGAACGCATGTAGAAAAAAGAATCATCTTTATACATGTTTCTTGAAATCCAGAACATCAGATGCTGAAGAAAAATACAAAAAGTACAAAAATAAATTGGTAGGGATTATTAGGAAACAGAAACGGGAATATTATAGTCAACTATTACATAAATGCAGTGGAGATATGAGGGCAACATGGCGAGTAATCAACAATGTATTAAGCAAACATAAGGGTAATATGGGAGTGCCACAACATTTCATACAAAACAATGTGGAAATTTATGATGATACGGATATTGTAAATGGATTTAATAATTACTTTGCAAATGTGGGATCAAATCTAACAAAGTCAATTCCTAAAGTGGATAAAAATGTGAATTATTTGATCAGCAGTTGTGCAAATAGTATGTTTCTGATTGGAACTAGCAAGGAAGAAATAATGAAGGTAGTGGGACAATTTGCGGATAAAAGATCCAAAGATTGTGAAAGAATGGATATGAAGGTTGTGAAAGAGATAATAAGTTACGTTATAGAGCCATTTACATATATCTGTAATCTATCATTTTCTAAAGGCATATTCCCTGAACGAATGAAAATTGCTAAGGTGATTCCAATTTTTAAAAATGGTGAGAAATGTTTATTCAATAATTATAGACCTGTATCGCTGTTGCCACAGTTCTCCAAAATTCTTGAGAAATTATTTGTGTCCAGACTGGACAATTTTATTGGTAAACATAATATCTTGAGTAGTGATCAGTATGGGTTCAGATCGAATAATTCAACATGCCTGGCTCTTATGGACTTGATGGAACAGGTTACTACAGCGATAGATGAGAAGAAATATTGTGTTAGTCTATTTGTTGATTTAAAAAAGGCTTTTGACACCATTGATCATACTATTTTGATTGAAAAATTGAAACAATATGGTATTAGAGGTCAAGCCATACAGTGGATATCTAGTTACTTAAAAGATAGAAAACAGTTTGTACAGATCGAAGATATTAGATCTCATCTATCCAATGTGTCATGTGGAGTACCGCAGGGTTCAGTTCTTGGGCCTAAGCTGTTCATATTGTATGTAAACGATTTAGTTAAGGTGTCTAGTATCCTTAAGTGTGTTTTATTTGCAGACAATACTACTTTCCTTTGTTCTGGTAAAGACCTGAATCATATGTTCGAATTAATGAGGTTAGAGTTTGCAAAAATTCAAACTTGGTTTAACTTAAATAAATTATCATTGAACATTGAAAAAACTAACTATATGATATTTAGTAAAAAAAAAGCCAACTGTAGATTTTCTATTCAAAATTGATGATGTGGAGATACGTAGAGTGAGTGAAGCAAAGTTCTTGGGAGTGATTATTGATGATAAATTGACATGGAAAAAACATATCAATGTTGTAAGAACTAAAATCTCTAAATCTATGGCAGTGCTGTATAAAGTACGGGAATTTTTGACTGACAAGGCATTGTGTTTGCTGTACAATACGATTGTTGTGCCACATCTGATTTATTGTGTTGGTATCTGGGGTACAGCTTGTAAAACAACAACCAAGCCTATTTTTATTTTACAAAAAAGAGTAATAAGAGTGATCTCAAGAAAGCATTATCGTCATCCTTCAAGTATTTTGTTTTATCAACTGAAAATTCTTAAGTTTTTTGATTTGGTGGATTACAATGTTCTATTGCTGATGTACAGGGCTCAGAATCAAAATTTACCGTCAAACATACAAGTGAATTTTGTTAAAAGAAATAGTTGTTATAATTTAAAGGGAACAGATATTTTTGTAAAGAAGAGGTATAGAACAAGTTTAAAGGGTAGGTCTACGTTAATGAAGGGAATTAGTTTATGGAATAGTTTGGACGATGATGTAAAAAAGGAGAAATCATTAGTTGTATTCAAGAAAAAGATAAAGAATGTTTTGCTGATGAGATATATATAAGTTTTGCTGATATTTAGAAATTATATTGAAAAATTGTGATAATTTTGTGGTTTATTGTATTATGTATTTTTTGAATTGATTGTTTTGATTTGATATAGTTAAGAAGGGGCAGAAATGATAAGAATTTATTCTTCTTCTGCTACCTTTCATTTTATAGTTATTTTATTTTATTGTTTTGAATATGTCTTGTTTTAATTGAAATGAAATGAATAAATAAACAAACAACAACAAAAAACATACCTGTACTGTAGTAACAGAGGGGGCAGTAGGGGGGTGGGGGATGGGCTTACAAGGCTTGAAGCATGACTACACCAGACTGTTTTTACATGTGTTATGGACCAAGTCTTCCCATATTCTCCTGCTGAAGGCAACAGTTTAAGGAAACTAATGCTGTATTTTTGTAACCAGAGTCTGCTCACTAGTGGTGTGGGAGTCCGCCTACTGCCCTCCACACACAGTCACTTTTACATGAGCTTCCTTTAAAGCATGGAATGACCAATTACACCTAAACTTGTTAGAAAAGTGAGTTTTTAAACATTTTCGATAAGATAAAATTGACTCAACAAGAGTCCACCTCTTTGGCCTTGAACTTGACATGTACAGTCGAGTTAAAGAATGAAGCATTGCTCAGGTCCTGTATCAGGTCTTTACTGGACCAGTTTTGTAGACATGGTTTTCTTTGGCATCAGAGTCACTGAGCATTGATTGTGTTTGAGACTATTATTATGAAGGATTAAAATAAGTTCTGGTGCTGTGGGAGTAATACACTGCATCTAGGACTGCTTTGGTTTAAAATACTACTTTGAGGTCAACCCAAAGTGCACCCATTACCCTCAGATACAGTACAGTAATGGTAAAAATGAAACGAGCTGGGTTTAAGAGCACCGGAAGGTTCACTTCTTCTGGCTTAAGTCTTGAAAGATGAGTTTTATTTTCAGCGTTGCATCTTGTTTCTGTCAATAAAATGTAAATTTTACTTAACACTAGCAAACCCAGGAAAAAAAAAAAACACTAGAACTGCCATGAGTTTGTCAAAATGACAATTCTTCCATTAGGTGTCATGAGCCTGGGGGTGGATATCTTTGTTTGTGGGTAAACATCCCCTCCTGAGAATCTTCGACCAGCTTATCTTCTCCAGTAGGTCAAAACAAAAGATCCCCCTCACACAAAGAACATTCATTTACATACATCCCCCACAAATTAACCACACATTCCAACAGCATTTCCAACTTGCTTCTACAGAGAGAGAGAGTTGTTTTCACCAGAGACTGCTCTGTAGGTGGGGGGGGGTTCTTACAAGCTTTGATCAAAAATAATGTTACACTGAATTTTATTTTTTTATTTTTTTTCATTCAACCTTTATTTAGTCAGGTAAATCTTATTGAGCCTCGAGGCCAATGAAACACATACATTAAACAATAAACAATAGAAAAGTAGCAAAAACATCCATCCATCCATCCATCCATCCATCCATCCATCCATCTTCTTCCGCTTATCCGGGGTCGGGTCGCGGGGGTAGCAGCCTAAGTAGGGAGGCCCAGACTTCCCTCTCCCCAGCCACTTGGTGCAGCTCCTCCAGGGGAATCCCAAGGCGTTCCCAGGCCAGCCGAGAAACATAGTCCCTCCAGCGTGTCCTGGGTCTTCCTCTGGGTCTCCTCCCGGTGGGACATGCCCGGAACACCTCACCAGGGAGGCGTCCAGGAGGCATCCTAACCAGATGCCCGAGCCACCTCAACTGGCTCCTCTCGATGTGGAGAAGCAGCGGCTCTACTCCAAGTCCCTCCCGGATGACTGAGCTTCTCACCCTATCTCTAAGGGAGAGTCCAGCCACCCTGCGGAGAAAACTCATTTCAGCCGCTTGTATCCGAGATCTTGTTCTTTCGGTCATAACCCAAAGCTCATGACCATAGATGAGGGTGGGAACGTAGATCGATCGGTAAATTGAGAGCTTTGCCTTTTGACTCAGCTCTCTCTTCACCACGACAGACCGGTACAGCGCCCGCTTCACTACGGACACTGCACCTATCCGCCTATCGATCTCACGCTCCAGTTTTCCCTCATTCGTGAACAAGATCCCGAGATACGTAAACTCCTCCACTTGGGGCAGGACCTCCTCCCCGACCCGGAGAGGGCATGCTACCCTTTTCCGGCTCAAGACCATGGCCTCGGATTTGGAGGAACTGATCCTCATCCCGGCCGTATCACACTCGGCTGCAAACCGCTCCAGTGAAAATTGTAAATCACGAACTGATGAAGCCAGTAGGACCACATCATCTGCAAAAAACAGAGAAGCGATTCTAAGGTCACCAAAACAAATCCTCTCAACACCTTGGCTGCGCCTAGAAATTCTGTCCATAAAAGTTATGAACAGAATCGGTGACAAAGGGCAACCTTGGCGGAGTCCAACTTTTACCGGAAACGAGCCTGACTTACTGCCGGCAATGCGGACCAAGCTATTTATATATATATATATATATATATATATATATATATATATATATATATATATATATATATATATATATATATATATATATATATATATATATATATATATATATATATATATATATATATATATATATATATATATATATATATATATATATATATATATATATATATATATATATATATATATATATATATATATATATATATATATATATATATATATATACAGGTAGTCCCCGACTTACGAGCGCTCTGACCTACGAGCATCCGGACTTACGAGCTGGCAAATTTTTGGAAAAAACGCAAAAAATACTGAGTTTTTCTGTGTTTTTTCACCACAGTCCGTTAGCTAAACATGTGGACACACGTTTCCGATCATTTTTATGCACTCATAAGCGGTTTTTCGATGAAAAACGAGTGTTTGTAGTCGCGCTAGCAAAACCGTTCCAACTTACGAGCGAAATTCCGGACTTACGAGACACGTGGCGGCCGTTCCAAATTACGAGATTTCCATGTTACGAGCGCCTCGTTGTAACGGAACTCGCTCGTAAGTCGGGGACTACCTGTATATATATAATATATATATATACTTATAAATATATATATACATATATACATATATACATATATATATATATATATATATATATATACATATATATATATACACATATATATACATATATATATATACATATATATATATACATATATATATATATATACATATATATATATATATATATATATACATATATATATATTATATATATACATATATATATATATATATATATAT
>JBBPBX010019317.1:16323-44571 GCA_038048925.1 Garcialebias charrua
TTCATTTTTGACATAAACAGCTTCTTTCACACCCCTCTCAAACCATCTGTGTACTCATTTGGACAGAGAAAAAAATAATAACTTTATACTATTTAACTGAAGAGCAGACGGCTTGTAATTTAACTCCATCACAGAACTCTCGTCTTGAGTAAGCATGAAGGCAACAGTGGAAAGGAAAAACTCCCTCATGAGGAAGAAACCTTTAACAGAACCAGGCTCAGGACAAGAGGCCATCTGCTTCGACCGTCTGGGTTAGGTTGGAACAGATACACAATGGCAGGTCAAAAACTCACATGTTAAGATAGAAATAGTATCAAATGAAAACTATTCAATTTTAGCAAATCATTTAAGGAAATGAGGTCAATTTGTCCTCCAGTTGTCTAAGCGCCAACCCTAACTGGTTTATCAAAAAGGAAAGTCTTAAGCCTAGTTTTAAAACTGGACAATGTGTCAGCCTCACGGACAGAAACTGGAAGTTGGTTCCACAAGAGAGGAGCCTGATAACTGAAAGATCTTCCTCCCATTCTGCTTTTGGAAACTAGGTAAGCCTGCAGCCTGAGAGCTAAGTGCTCTGTTAGGAAAATATGGAACAATAAGGTCTGTAATATATGGAGCTAGTTTGTTGAGAGCTTTGTAGAATTCAATTCTGGATTTGACAGGGAACCAATGGAGAGAAACTAACACTGGAGAGATGATCTCTCCCACAAACTCCAGTTACCGTAAGACTCTGGCAGCAGCGTTTTGGATCAATTGAAGACGTTTTAAAGAAGTATTTGGACACCCAGATAATAAACCATTGCAATAGTCCAGTCTAGACGTGACAAATGCATGAACCAGTTTTCTGCATCATTTTTAGATGAGATGTTTCTAATTTTAGTGATATTACTCAGGTGGAAGAAGGCACTTCTAACATTTTTAATGTGGGGGATAAAAGACATGTCCTGATCAAAAATAACACCAATATTTTTAACATTAGAACTGGAGGCCAGATTAATGCCATCTAAGGAGGGAGAAAGGCTGAAAAATTAATTCCTAAGATGCTCAGGTCCAAAAGCCAAACCCTCATTCTAGCGAAGGTGCTGACCCTCAGGCTCGAACCTACTGCCCGTTTGGTAAAGCCGGATCAAACAGGATTCATAAAGGGAAGAAATTCCTTACACAATATTACTTTGTAGTAGGCTTATGAATATACAGTACCCTGATGCATGCTCAATAATCCAGGTAGAAAAATCTAAAAAGGCTAAGTCTGGTCCTCTGGACATTTGAATGTCCAGAGGACCAGACTTAGCTTTTTTAGCTTATGAATATAATACAGTTATGCCATACAAGGATTAGTGATGTCCCTGGACTCATTGAAAGCTTTTGGTATACATGTAGTTGAATGACCCTTTCTTTTTTGCACTTTGGACAAATTCAAAATTGGGACAGGATTCATTGAATGGGTAAAATTATTGTATCAATCCCCTAAAGCCTCCATATTTCCATTTCACAGATCCCTTCCTCCTAGAGCAAGGAATCCAATAGGGGTGTCCACTGAGCCTTCTCTTGTTTGCACTGGCTATTGAGCCATTTGCAATGCTTATAAGAACTGAAACCAAGATAAAGAGGATAAAGGTCGGAGATAAAATACATGAAATCTCTCTCTATGTGGATGATGTACTTTTTTTTAGGTAAGATTGATACATATATCCCGCAACTGATGGAATATTTAGAGCAATTCGGACACATTGGGTTTTAAAGGGGACCACACATGCCAAATTCATTTTTTAATGTTTTTTTTACTCAACTTTGGGTATGTACTTCATAAAAAAACAGTCCTAGTGCCAAAAAAATGCACCCAGTGGTTTATTTACTCTAAGTATATTTATTTTACTGTGATAAGACAGGTTTTGTTTTCAAATCCTGCGGTTTGTGATGTCAAAAACCGCAGCCACAACCCACCTCAAACCTGAGTCCAGACCCTCACCTAGCAACCCCTGGTTAGGCTCAACCCACTTCAGTGTAATAGACGTGACGGTTGTTTTTCCTGATTTCATCTCATCTTTTGTTTAAATGTTCTTAATTTCATGTGTACAGCACTTTGTTGCAGCTGTGGTTGTTTTAAATGGCTTTATAAATAAAGTATAATTGTTATTTTTACGTTTTAGTTCAATTTTTAGCGTATTAGCGATCGCTCCCAACGAGCAGCCGGCAGACGGAAAACGAGCAGACCGCCGGCGAAGAGACCATCTGCGTCCGGGAGCTGGCTGGCTGGTCAGAGGTTGCCTCATACGGATAAATTAACTGGAGACACTCAGTGAACTTTGTGTATGTCTGGACTGAACAGAGATCGCTCCCAAAAGCGCCACATGCAACGAGCGGACATAAAAGGACGGAGGAGGAACGAGCTATTTTTAGCATCGGATTTGGGCTAAAAGGAGCAGATAATGGCGGCGTGCGCAGGTGGCTTTTGGTAAGTTATCTTAAGCTATCACTAACAGTAAGTCAAATGAGTAATTAAAAAAGAGCTAATTTTAAAACAACAACAGATTAGAGATACTGGGTGTTACAGAGGGCGTAGTTAATGTAAACAGATCTTTGAAGGGCGTGACCATGAGAGCTCATTATCATAAACCAGTCATTCAAAACAAAAGTTAAAAATGGCAGAATTAAAAAGGGTATAATTGATTATCTAAGAATTATTTTGTGTATTAAATTGAATGAACATTGTCTGGATAGCGCACAGACATACCATAAAAATTTTAAAAACCTATCTGTGGTCTCCTTTAAGGTTAATTGGTCAAAAACAGAGGTCATGCATGTTGGGGCTATGACAGGCTCTACTGTGCCTAGTAACTTCCTCTTCCACTGGTCACTGGCAGGAATAACTTATCTCGGAAAAAGAATCAGCCCATTTCTTAAAAAACTGGTTAAACAATCCAGTACCACTTATGGCTGGAGTAAAGGAAGATCTACTTAGGTGGGGAAATCAAAAAAGGCGTTCAATACAGGATCAACTGGACTTTATTTGTTGCAGAAAACGTTTCGACTTCTGTCCAGAAGTCTTTTTCAAACCCAGCCGGCCTCTCAGACAGAGGCTGGTGCATCCGAAGGACAGAACCCCCACACACAAACAGAGTGGGGTGGTTTATGCAGTCCAGTGCAGCGAAGTCTGCTCAGACCGTTACATCGGAGAAACGAAACAACCTATCCACAAAAGAATGTCTCAACATAGGAGAGCAACCTCCTCTGGACAAAACTCTGCAGTTCACCTCCACCTCACGGACAAGGGACACTCCTTTGAGGACCAGAATGTTCAAATTTTGGACCGAGAACACAGATGGTTTGAGAGGGGGGTAAAGGAAGCTGTGTATGTTAAGAGAGAAAAACCTTCTCTTAACAGAGGAGGAGGTCTGAGATTTCAACTGTCTAAGACCTATAACTCAGTTTTGGATTTGATTCCGAAACGTTTTACACCGGATGGGAGCAGGGATGCCTTGTCTGTAAATTAGACTAACAAAGTTCTCTGAGTAGCCTCTGTTGTTGTTTGGGAGGTGTTGTTTGTCAATTTACATACAGTTTTGTGTCTTCTAACAGAGACCTCAAGGGAACCTCCTACTGTTAAGGTGTGATCTTTCAATTTACATGTATGTGTTACAAACCCCCCTTTGTTAAGCTGGGATGTGTCGTTTTGTCAATTTAAATAGAATGGGCATGTTAGTTAATTTGTGGTGTTATTTCAGTTTCCAATTTCATATGTTGGTGCGTGACTTGTAAGCCTGTATAAAACTTCTCGTTCTCACAGCTTCCATTCAGAATTGAAAAAGACTTCTGGACAGAAGTCGAAACGTTTTCTGCAACAAATAAAGTCCAGTTGATCCTGTATTGAACGCCTTTTTTGATTTCATCATGTCCTGGACGACTGAGAATCTTCACCAGCATACTTAGGTGGGGGACTTTACCTGTCTACTGGTTGGGTAGTATGTGTGTGCTCAAAAAGAACATATTACCCAGGATGTTATACTGTCTTCAAATGCTACTCAATTCCAAACAGCTTCTGGTGTTTACACATTTCATATGGCAAGGGAAAAAGGTCAGAATGAAATTAGGTAAATTACAAAAAAGTACGGAAGGAGTAGGACTTGTAGGAGTCCCTAACATGCGTTTGTATTACTGGGCAGCTCAAATAAGATACCTGAAAGAATCCAGATAGTATGAACACATGGATTTATGTAGAATCCAAGAACTGTGGTGTGTTGAACCTAAAAGGTTGCCCCTTTGTTAGCTAAAAGAAAGCAAAAATTAAGATCCAAAACAATTATATGGTACTGAACATACTAATTACATGGAACAAGACTAAAACATTTTAAACTGAAGGATCACTTCTCCCTGCTAGCCCCTGATTTCCCCCCATCATATCAGGGCCCGCTGTTTAAAGTGTGGCCAGATAAGGATCTAGATTACCTCGCTAAATTTTTAAAAGGAGAAGCAATGGAATCATTTGAAAATCTAAAGAGTAAATATAGCTTGCAACAGTCTCACTTCTACTGCTTTCTACAGATAAGGCACTATATACACGAAAAGGCTAGGGCCCCAAAGACATAGTTTCTAGAAGACATGCTTAGAACCAAATCAAAGGAATTTACATCTTATGTCTATGAGAATCTTGGGCCGAATCTAGAATGTTCTTGTGATTATATATGCAGACAATGGTAAATAGATTTAGATTGACATATTGAGGATGACACCTGGGCATCAATCTTGAGAAACACATAATATTTTGACATGTAATGCAGACAGAGAGACTCAATTTAAAATACTATAATAATAATAATAATAATGAATTCAATTTATAACGCACTTTTCATTAGTGAAAATCTCAAAGTGCTACATACATTGAATGTTACACACATTCATACACCGGTAGCGGCAGACTACCATGCAAGGTGCTTTCCAGTCCTACTGGGAGCAACTCGGGGTTAAGTGTCTTGCCCAAGGACACAACGACACATGGTGTGGGGAACCGGGATTCGAACCGCCAACCTTCCGATCGGGGACGACTGCCATTACCACTACGCCACGGCCGCCCAATACACAGGCTGCACATTATGCTGATACTGAGGGGCAGGCATGGGGTTGGGCTCTTTGACCTGTAGTAAATGTAATCTACAGCCTGGCACATACACACATATGTTTTGGAAATGTATAAAGATTGAGAAGTTTTACCATACCATACCATTTTATTTATAGAGCACTTAAAACAGCAACAAGGCCAACCAAAGTGCTGTACGTACAAACAAACAAACAAACAAACAAACAACAGGCAACACACACAATGAAGTACAAAAAATAGACATAAAAACATTGCAGATAATAAATAAAACGACCAAACACAGATCAGCTGGTGTTGAATGCTACAGAATAGTAATGGGTCTTTAAATGGGATTTGAAAACCGAGAGGGAGGGGGCCTGTCTGACGAGCAGAGGTAACTCGTTCCAGAGTCTTGGGCCTGCTACAGAGAAGGTCCTGTCACCTCTGCGTTTAAGACGAGTTCCTGGAACTCTTAAAAGTACCTGGTTCGCTGACCGCAAAGCACGTGGTGGGACATACAGCTGTAGCAAATCAGTGAGATAGGCAGGGGCGAGACTGTTCATTGATTTGTAGATACAGTATATAGGAGAATTTTGAAATGGATTCGAAGATGAACCGGTAGCCAGTGCAGGGAGGTCAAGACTGGTGTAATGTGCTCTGTTTTGCCTGTGGTTAAAAATCAGGCTGCTGCGTTCTGGACCAGTTGTAATCGTGCAATGGTGGTCTGACTGACGCCAAGCAGAAGTGAATTGCAGTAATCAAGCCTAGATGTAATAAATGCGTGAATTACTGTCTCCAGGTTATTTTTGGATAATATGGGCTTCAGCTTAGACAGTCGCATCAGCTGGAAAAAACAGGATTTAACGATCATATTTACATGGCTGTTGAGTTTCATGGAAGGATCCATTATCACTCCCAGATTTGTGACTTTTTGTTTTTCAGACAGGGCTAGAGCAGAAAGGTCGAGGCAGTGGTTCGAGATGGTGTCATTGGGAGGGAACAACATGGCTTCAGACTTCTTTTCATTGAAACTTAAGAAATTTAAAGCCAACCAGTCCCTGATGTCAGCCAGGCAGTCAAGCAGAGGTTGAATAGAGCATGTACCATTGTGTCTTAGGGAGAAGTAAATTTGACAGTCATCAGCATAGAAGAGGAAAGGTATGTTGTGTTTCCGGAAAATAGCACCAAGTGGCAGTAGGTATAAGGAGAATAGGAGAGGAGCAGAGGATCCAGGATGGACCCCTGCGGAACCCCCCATTTAAGTGCCGCCACTGCAGAACTAAAATCGTTGATGGAAACACAAAAGGACCTGTCAGATAGGTAGGGTCTGAACCAATTGAGGGCTGACCCTGTGATGCCCACCCACTGCTCCAACCTAGCAATGAAGATCTTATGGTCAATGGTGTCGAAAGCAGATGTAAGGTCCAATAGGACAAGCAACACAGAGTCACCAGTGTCTGTGGATAAGAAGATGTCATTAAAAACTAAGGATGGGGCCGATCCGATCCAGTATCGGTATCCAATACCAGCATTATTTAACCTGCCAATACTTTTCCGATCCAGCTTCAAAGAGCACTTGTGTTCAATCACATTCTGTGACTGCCCTTCTTAACATTGTGTGAGTTAAGCCTAATGCTACGTTCAGACCGAACGCTTTTTGAGCGGCCAAAAAGCGCGAAACGCCTCAAGCTGGACGCACGGGACGCATTGGTGTTCAGTCCGGAACGAGAAGCAGCGGCGGCGGTGGCGGCAGGGTGTGGGAGGAGTTTACAATTCAAAACTTACCCGATATCCCGACTTCCTCACTGACACTCCGCCAGGCAAGGACTGGATGGAGACATACAGCAACGGTGAGTTTCTCCTCCATACTTGAACACGAATTTGCGGGTTGTTTCTGTGTCTCACAAACAATACGTCACACTTGCGCAACATCCGTCCCCTCGTTACCACGTCACATAGCTGTGAACTCTCCCTGATTGGTTGTCAAGTCGCGTTGAACGGTGAAAGTTCAGATTGTTCAAGTCGAGCGGCGGCAGCTGCCGCGGGCACCGCATGCACGGAAAACGCTCTGCCGCCCCTCCCGCACCGCTCAAAATGGACGTGACGCGCCGTGCAACCCCTAGAGGCGCGTCCCCCATTGACTTTGCATGTAAACCGGACGCTCCTGCATCTCAAAACGCGTTTGGTCTGAACGTACCATTACAATAGGGAACCCACTGACTTTAACAGCACACAGGACAGGAGGAAAGTATACCACACACATGTCCTCCTTACTCATGGTGCAGCTGAAAAAACTAAAAAAGTGCTAAGCATGATGGGAAAGACAACACAGCCACTCCCCTTAACCACTAAGAGAGTGGAATTTGTTGTCTTTCCCATAATGCTTAGCGTTTTTTTAGTTTTCCAGCTTTAGCAGTGAGCCATGAGCTACTGTTGTTTTTAGTTTTCCAGATTTAGCTGGAAAAGTTTTAAAAACGCTAAGCATTATGGGAAAGACAACAAAATCCACTCTCTTAGCGGTTAAGGGGAGTGGCTGTGTTGTCATGCTTAGCGCTTTTTTAGTTTTTTCAGCTGCACCATGAGTAAGGAGGACATGTCTGTGGTATACTTGCCTCCTGTCCTGTGTGCTGTTAAAGTCAGTGCGTTCCCTATTGTAAGGCCTAAGAGTGTCTTCATTGGGTTTATCTCACACAATGTTAAAATTAATAGTTTAGGTACAAAAGTTTCATTATACAGGGTCACATACCTGAACAGTATCGGATCGGAAAAGTATCGGTATCGGTCGCTACTCAGTTATTAAGTATCGGATCGAAAGTGAGAAATGTGGATTGGTGCATCCCTATTAAAAACCTTCAGTAGGGCAGTTTCAGTGCTGTGGAGAGGTTTAAAGCTCCACTGACATCATCTTTTAACTTTCCATAAAATGTCACAACATATATATATATTAAGATTGACCTCTGATCGTTTTTGCTAAAACAATGTGAAATTAATGAAAATTCCTCTCCAAAATAGTTTAAAATTAGCGCCGTTTTGTTACACGGTAAATTCGGGTTTTTCCGGTCACGTGATTGTGACGTCAGACACAGAGCTCTTCTCCAACCGCACATTTAATACAATGGAGAAAGATCCAAACACGTCCGTCGAATTTAGCCATTTAAAACCTTAGATTTGAGCGATTTGGCTCCAGTTCGTGAAGAAGAAGTTATTTTGAGTGATCAAAAATCAAACAGCAAGGTTTCTTTTGTCCGTGCTGACTTTTTTTTTCAGGAGAGGTTTCACATTCAAAAAGCGAACAGCAGATGTCAGCAAAGCCATTGTGATTCCTCTTACAGAGCACTGTAAGAGGAATCACGATGGCTTTGCTGACATCTGCTGTTCGCTTCATGAATAACTTCTTCACGAACTAAAGCCAAATCGCTCAAATCTAAGGTTTTAAATGGCTAAATTGGACGGACGTGTTTGTATCTTTCTCCATTGTATTAAATGTGCGGTTGGAGCAGAGCTCTGTGTCTGACGTCACAATCACGTGACCGGAAAACCCCGAATTTAACGTGTAACAAAACGGCGCTAATTTTAAACTATTTTGGAGAGGAATTTTCATTAATTTCACATTGTTTTAGCAAAAACGATCAGAGGTCAATCTTAATATATATATATATGTTGTGCCATTTTATGGAAAGTTAAAAGATGATGTCAGTGGAGCTTTAAAGCCAGATTGGAATAACTCAAGGACATCGTGATCCTCCAGGAAGCACTTCAACTGGGACTCGACTATTTTCTCTAGAGGTTTAGAAACAAATAGGAGTCTGGAGACAGGCTGGAAGTTAGATACTACTGAAGGGTCAAGGTTTGGTTTTTTTCAGGAGAGGTTGAACAGCAGCATGTTTTTGAGCTTCTGAGAATACTCCCACTGGAAAAACTGACTACACCCGACGGGATAACAGCGAGGGATTTATGAAGATATGGAAACCACTTCTGGACAGACTAGATCCCACAGGCTTCAACTTTACAATTACATAGGAGATGACATGGTGCCTCATTTTGTTTTTCTATCCATCCATTTCCATCCATTTTCTTCCGCTTATCCGGGGTCGGATCGCGGTGAAGCAGCCTAGGTAGGGAGGCCCAGACTTCCCTCTCCCCAGCCACTTGGAGCAGCTCCTCTGGGGGAATCCCAAGGCGTTCCCAGGCCAGCCGAGAAACATAGTCCCTCCAGCGTGTCCTGGGTCTTCCTCTGGGTCTCCTCCCGGTGGGACATGCCCGGAACACCTCACCAGGGAGGCGTCCAGGAGGCATCCTAACCAGATGCCCGAGCCACCTCAACTGGCTCCTCTCGATGTGGAGAAGCAGCGGCTCTACTCCGAGTCCCTCCCGGATGACTGAGCTTCTCACCCTATCTCTAAGGGAGAGTCCAGACACCCTGCGGAGAAAACTCATTTCAGCCGCTTGTATCCGAGATCTCGTTCTTTCGGTCACAACCCAAAGCTCATGACCATAGATGAGGGTGGGAACGTAGATCGATCGGTAAATTGAGAGCTTTGCCTTTTGACTCAGCTCTCTCTTCACCACGACAGACCGGTACAGCGCCCGCTTCACTGCGGATGCTGCACCTATCCGCCTATCGATCTCACGCTCCAGTTTTCCCTCATTCGTGAACAAGACCCCGAGATACTTAAACTCCTCCACTTGGGGCAGGACCTCCTCCCCGACCCGGAGAGGGCATGCTACCCTTTTCCGGCTCAAGACCATGGCCTCGGATTTGGAGGAACTGATCCTCATCCCGGCCGCATCACACTCGGCTGCAAACCGCTCCAGCGAAAGCTGTAGATCACGATCTGATGAAGCCAATAGGACCATATCATCTGCAAAAAACAGAGAAGCGATTCTAAGGCCACCAAAACGGATCCTCTCAACACCTTGGCTGCGCCTAGAAATTCTGTCCATAAAAGTTATGAACAGAATCGGTGACAAAGGGCAACCTTGGCGGAGTCCAACTCTCACTGGAAATGAGCCTGACTTACTGCCGGCAATGTGGACCAAGCTCTGACACCGGTCGTACAGGGACCTAACAGCCCATATCAAAGGGCCTGGTACCCCATACTCCCGGAGTACCCCCCACAGAACCCCCGAGGGACGCGGTCGAATGCCTTTTCCAAGTCCACAAAGCACATGTAAACTGGTTGGGCAAACTCCCACGCACCCTCCAGGACCCTGCTGAGGGTGTAGAGCTGGTCCAGTGTTCCACGACCAGGACAAAAACCACACTGCTCCTCCTGAATCCGAGGTTCGACTATCCGACGGACCCTCCTCTCCAGAACCCCTGAATAGACCTTACCAGGGAGGCTTAAGAGTGTGATCCCCCTATAGTTGGAACACACCCTACGGTCCCCCTTTTTGAATAGGGGAACCACCACCCCAGTCTGCCAATCCAAGGGAACTGCCCCCAATGTCCACGCGATATTGCAGAGTCGCGTAAGCCAACACAACCCCACAACATCCAGAGCCCTAAGGAACTCAGGGCGAATCTCATCCACCCCCGGAGCCCTGCCACCGCGGAGCTTTTTAACCACCTCGGTGACCTCAGCACCAGAGATTGGAGAGCCCGACCCAAAGTCCCCAGGCTCCGCTTCCTCAGTGGAAGACGTGCCAGTAGGATTGAGGAGGTCTTCGAAGTATTCCGCCCACCGACTCACAACATCCCGAGTTGAGGTCAACAGCACGCCATCCCCACCATAAATGGTGTTGGTCGCGTACCGCTTTCCCCCCCTGAGACGCCGGATGGTGGACCAGAATCGCCTCGAAGCCGTACGGAAGTCATTCTCCATGGCCTCTCCGAACTCCTCCCACGCCCGAGTTTTTGCCTCAGCAACCACCCGAGCCGCATGCCGCTTGGACTGCCGGTTTGTTTAGCTATTTTTACTTTAAATTTTTCTTTTGGTCTGTGTTTTTTATGATTTTGGTTATTATAGAACCTGCTATTGTCAGGATGGTGGGCCATTCCTCAGGTGTTTTGGGTTTTGGGTAATTACTGGACTGCTGCATTCTCAGGTGTTTTGGGTTTTGGGTAATGACGGTGCATATATTAGTTTATGTGGGTGTGGGTTTGAGTGTGGGGTCATTCGTCGATCTACCTGGTGTGTCGTGTCCGTGCTTGTGCCACAGCCTACAAGTTCTAGGATTCGTGAGTACTGCCCTGTCTTAGTTATTTTGTGTTCACAACATATTAAATGATTTATTGATTCAACTCGTGCCTCCGAGTGTTCTGCCTGTCTGCATCTCCGGGTTCATCCAACACCGCACCAGATCGTGACATAATGACCCCACCTGACCGGAACCCCCGCAGACAGATGATCCAAGTCACTCGTGAGCAGAAAATGACGGCTACAGCTCAGAAGGAAGCAGCCGCCATTCGAGTCAGCGGGTTTCAGACGGAACCCGGTTGGAGTTACGGACCCGGACTGGAAATCCTGCCATCTCCTCTTTTACTGGAGGAGCGAGCGCGGAGGAAACGCGGAGGCGACCGCTCCGAAATGGTTTTTTTCTGCCCTCCTTCGCCTGCGTTGGCGTTGTGGTCCATTTCTGAGGACGACTCGGAACCCGAAGGGTTCTGGTCCAGTCCAGCTCCAGCACCGCGTCACCGCGGGAGGAAGCGGCGAACGAAGACGCTGAACGTTTCCGGGTTTCTGCCCGCCCCGCCTACTGCCCCACTTCCCACGCTGTCAACAGCGCCGAGGAGGATTTCGTTGAGGGAGGGGTGCCCGGCCTCGTGCCCTGTGACGTCTCCGGGGAGACGTTCGCTGAAGGGGGGGTATGTGGTCCCAGTTCACACGTCTGCAGGACACACAGAGATGGATCCTGCACGACACGCAGCTGAGGACCCAAGGATGCCTCCTCCAGCAGAGCCTTCACGGAAGGAGAAGTGTGTGAGCTCCCACTCTGAGGACGAACGCACAGAGCACTCATCAACCCCAGGGGTCGCTGTTGTACAGATGCAGGAGGCCACTCTCGTTATCCAGCAGATTGAGAGACTGCTTCAGGCTGCCCTCAGTAGTGTGGACCCACAACATAAAATCAGGTCTTTTTCCCTTGCAGAAGAAATAATCATTGCCAATTCCTGTTTGCTACCAGATCCAGGTCGCACACAAATACTGACTTGGGTTAAGACTTTGAGGGATGAGTCCATGCTGTTCGCCGCCCTGTCTACACCAGCAGAGGGCGCTGCCCTGTCTACACCAGCAGAGGGCGCTGCCCTGTCTACACCAGCAGAGGGCGCTGCCCTGTCTACACCAGCAGAGGGCGCTGCCCTGTCTACACCAGCAGAGGGCGCTGCCCTGTCTACACCAGCAGAGGGCGCTGCCCTGTCTACACCAGCAGAGGGCGCTGCCCTGTCTACACCAGCAGAGGGCGCTGCCCTGTCTACACCAGCAGAGGGCGCTGCCCTGTCTACACCAGCAGAGGGCGCTGCCCTGTCTACACCAGCAGAGGGCGCTGCCCTGTCTACACCAGCAGAGGGCGCTGCCCTGTCTACACCAGCGCCCAGACTGGTTCCCGTGCCAGCGCCCAGACTGGTTCCCGTGCCAGCGCCCAGACTGGTTCCCGTGCCAGCGCCCAGACTGGTTCCCGTGCCAGCGCCCAGACTGGTTCCCGTGCCAGCGCCCAGACTGGTTCCCGTGCCAGCGCCCAGACTGGTTCCCGTGCCAGCGCCCAGACTGGTTCCCGTGCCAGCGCCCAGACAGAGACCAGTACCAGCGCCTAGACGAAGACCTGCCTCAGGCGTTCCAGAGTCAGCGACTTCAGGCATTCCAGAGTCTGCAGGTTGTCCAGCACCTGTAGTGGGACCATGGTCTTCTGAGACTGCTGTTACTGCAGTCACCGCAGAGGACCCTGAAGGGATCTCGCCGCTCGACGATGACGAGGGTCTCCACGATGAGGGTCCCCACGATGTGGGTTCTGATGACGAGGGTCTCAACAAAGCAGACATCTCGCCGCTCGACGTCGATGAGGGTCTCCACGATGAGGGTCCCGACGACGAGGGTCTCAACGTAGCAGACATCTCGCCGCTCGACAAAGAGAGTCCCGACGACGTGGGTCTCAACGCAGCAGACATCTCGCCATTCGACGATCCTGACGACGAGGGTCCTGAAGATGTCTCGTCGCTCGATGACGACGAGGGTCTCTACGACGAGGGTCTCTACGACGAGGGTCCTGACGACGGGGGTCCTGACGACGGGGGTCCTGACGACGGGGGTCCTGACGACGGGGGTCTCAACAAAGCGGACGTCTCGCCGTTCGACGTCCATGAGGGTCCCCACGACGAGGATCTCGATGACGGGGGTCCCGACAACGCAGACGACGTCTCGCCGCTCGACATCCCTACGCTTGGGGTCGTCTCGGTGGTCAACGACGATCATGGTTCTGCCATCGATGACTCGGGACCGGCCGACCAAGTCCCTGCTGTCGGGGTCTTGGTTCCGACCGACGATGGCGGTGTTCCGGCCGATGATGGTGTTCCGGCCGACGATGATGGGTTTCCGTTTCCGGCCGACGATGATGGGTTTCCGGCCGACGTTGATGATGTTCCGGCCGACGATGATGGTGTTTCGACCGACGATGATGGTGTTTCGACCGACGATGATGGTGTTTCGACCGACGATGATGGTGTTTCGACCGACGATGATGGTGTTCCGGCCGACGATGATGGTGTTCCAGCCGATGACGAGGGTGTTCAGGCTGATGATGGTGTTTCGACCAACAAAGGCAGTGTTCCAGTCGACGGGGAACGTTTGCCGGCTTACTCTGAACGTGTCCTGGCTGTCGACGTCTTGGTTCCTGCCGTTGCCGTCCTTGGGGTTGCGGTGCATGCCGGTGATGGCCGGCCTCCTGGACGTCCTCCGGACCTGGCTGGTGGTGATGGGCGGCCTCCTGGACGTCCTCCGGAGGTGGCGCTGCGGGATGGACGGCCTCCCTGTCGCCTTTGACGTGACGCAACGCGATGGGCGGTCTCCTGGACGTCCTTCGGTTCTGGCGGGTGGTGATGGGCGACCTCCTGGACGTCCTCCTGAACTAGCTTATGGTGCCTGTTGCCTCCCTCCGCCCGCCCTTGTTCTTTTGGGGGGTTTCTTTGGGACGCCATGGGGCGTCTGTGGGGTGGGGGTACTGTCAGGATGGTGGGCCATTCCTCAGGTGTTTTGGGTTTTGGGTAATTACTGGACTGCTGCATTCTCAGGTGTTTTGGGTTTTGGGTAATGACGGTGCATATATTAGTTTATGTGGGTGTGGGTTTGAGTGTGGGGTCATTCGTCGATCTACCTGGTGTGTCGTGTCCGTGCTTGTGCCACAGCCTACAAGTTCTAGGATTCGTGAGTACTGCCCTGTCTTAGTTATTTTGTGTTCACAACATATTAAATGATTTATTGATTCAACTCGTGACTCCGAGTGTTCTGCCTGTCTGCATCTCCGGGTTCATCCAACACCGCACCAGATCGTGACAGCTATGTGTTTACCTATTCGAAATTGTTCATGTTGTGGGAGTGGGGGGGGGGGAGTCGGGGTTTCTCTATATATGCTATAACTAACAAATTTCCTATGAGAACCTCAATAAATATATCCATCCATCCATTATCTTTTACCCACTTCTTCCATTTTTGGGTCACGGGGGTCGCCAGTGCCCATGTCCAACAATCACTGTGCGATGGGGCGGGGGACTCCCTGGACAGGTCGCAAGTCCATCACAGGGCCACATAGATACAAACAAGTCAAACATCCATTCACTCACTCACTCACACCTAGGGACAATTTAGTTTAGAGTTACCAATCAGTCTAATATACCCGGAGAAAACCAATGCATCCATAGAGGGAACATGCAAACTCCACCCAGAGAGGCTGTCATGCATCCTTGACAGAGGCCCCCGGACTGGGATTTGAACCGGCAACCTTCTCATTTAGAGGCAGCAGCTCTAGCAGTTGTACTACCATGCTGCCCCTCAATAAATACGCATATCTTGTATATTTAAAAAAAATGATTTTCAACATTAGAAATGGAGGCCAGATTAATGCCATCCAAGGAGGGCAAAAGACTGAAAAAATTATTCCTAAGATGCTCAGGTCCAAAATCCAAAACCTCAGTATTATCTGTGTTCAAAAGCAGAACATTTACAGTCATCCAGGTTTTTTCATGTCTTTAAGGCATGCTATGGTCTAAACATCTGATTGGAGTCATTGGGTTTCATGGACAAATATAACTGTGTATCATCAGTGTAAAATTGTTTTCAATGTTTTCAGAGAAGTTGCTGAAAACAGAGGATTGGTTGATCGTTACCAGTACACTTCCTCAGTATTGGGGTATATCAGCACATGCTCTGAAAACGTCTCCATCAAAAAATATGTTAAATGCTAGTCCAACACAAAACCTTTGCTGAATGCACAAGTTCGCACCCTGCTGGTAGCCAGAAACACTGCCTTCAAGTCTGGAAACTCAGAGGAGCTGAGAAAGACAAGGAGGGAGCTGGTTGCTGGTATCAAGAAGGCCAAGGCCAAATATGCACAGAGGATTGAGGGTCAGTTCACCTCACAAGACCCAAGGAGCATGTGGAGGGGCATTAAGTGCATAACAGATTATAAAGGAAGGAGTAAACAATGCCTCAAAGACCCATCTCTACCTGATGCCCTCAACAAGTTTTGTGCATGCTTTGAAGACCCAAACAGGCCACCCAGCACCAGACTCACCTCACCACCAGAAGAAGAGCGTCTCAGCATGACCGCAGCAGAATTAAGGAGTAGTCTCAGGAGGATCAACCCTCAAGCAACGGGACCGGACAACATCCCTGTGAAAGTGTTGAAAGAATGTGCCGATCAGCTCTGCAATGTGCTGGCCGACATCTTCAACACCTCACTTGCCCTGGAGACAGTTCCCACCTGCCTGAAGACCGCCACCATCATCCCAGTCCCAAAAAGCTCCACAGTGACTGGTCTGAACGACTATCGGCCAGTGGCCCTCATCCCGATAGTCGCGAAATGCTTTGAAAAACTGGTCATGACTCACATCAAAACAACCATCAACATCAACGAGGACCCTCATCAGTATGCATATCGCAAGAACCGATCAACAGAGGACGCCATCTCCTCTGTGGTCCACACTGCTCTCACCTACCTGGAACAGAAGGACTCATACGTCCGTATGCTCTTTGTCGACTTCACGTCTGCCTTCAACACCATGATCCCCCAAACCCTGATGGACAAAACTATTCACACTAGGACTAAGCCCCTCCCTTTGTAACTGGGTACTAGACTTTTTAACAAACAGACCACAGTCAGTGAAGATCCACAACTTCTCCTCCTCCACTATAACCCTCAGCACTGGCTCTCCTCAAGGATGTGTGTTGAGCCCTCTCCTGTTCACTCTGCTCACATATGATTGTGCAGCCACCCATCCAGGCTGTCATATTGTAAAGTTTGCAGATGATACAGCGGTGGTGGGATGCATCACAAACAATGATGAGTCCAGCTACAGGCAGGAGGTGGAACACCTGGAGAGCTGGTGCAAGGACAACAACCTTCACATCAATGTGAAGAAGACAAAGGAGATGATTGTGGACTTCAGAAGGAACAAACAAACCCACACCCCACTGAACATAAGTGGATCTGCGGTGGAAGTGGTCTCCAGCTACAAGTACTTGGGTGTACACATGAATGATAACCTCAGCTGGACCAACAACACCACCAGCCTGATCAAGAAAGGTCATCAGAGACTCTACTTCCTCAGACGGCTGAGACGAGCTGGTCTGAGTAGCCCAGTCCTCACCTCCTTCTACAGGTGTGCAGTGGAGAGCATCCTGTGCTCCAGCATCAACGTGTGGCATGGAGGCTGCACAGCTGCAGAAAGAAAAGCTCTGCAGAGAGTGGTGAAGGCTGCACAGAAGTCTGTTGGAGTCAGTCTCCCCACCATCACAGACATTTACACCTCCAGATGCAGGAAAAGAGTCACCTGCATCATGAAAGACCCTACTCACCCAGCACACATACTTTTTGCCCCACTCCCCTGAGGACGGAGGTTGAGGAGCATTAAGTGTAGAACTAGACTGAGGAACAGCTTCTACCCTGAGGCTGTTAGACTCATGAGAATAATCACTGCAAAATATCACATCATGATGATGCTGATCTGTTTCATGTTGCTGTTTTTCATTCGTGCCCATCTGCTCATGTTCGTGCTGCTGTTTGGAGTGATGTTTTTCTATGATATTAGTGCTTAGTGTATTATTAGCTGATGTTTTTCTTAGTTCATATCTTAGATGTTATTACTGTTCTTCTCTTACATTTTATTGTTGGATGTAACTGGGACCCTGTTTACATAATCTTGTTTCATCACATGTACCACATGTGGTGCAAATGACAATAAAGATTCTTTGACTCTGACTCTGACTGTGTATCATCAGTGTAACATTTCTGTAAAAAAGGAAGTGTATCTAGGTGTTTTAGTAACTAAATATCAAAATAGAAGGAGCACCTCAAACTTTAACCCAATCTTACGCAAAACCCAAAACAAATTAAAGCTACAAGCAGCATTGAGGGCCTCACAGCAAAGCATCACTCCGGCCTTATTGTGGCAACTGCGGGAGCTCCAGCTAATCCACCCGGTCGCTATTTCGAACGCTCTCGTGACTATATCCTGCACCCGTTCGCCAGGGTGCGTATTTGCCAAATCTTCTAAATCACCTGCAAACTCAGGAGCTCCAGCAACGCCTCCCGGTCGCAATGGTGAACGTTCCCATTCCATTCCCGCATGCATCCACCAGAGTGAGCACTCCGCCCATATCAGTATGAGTTCAGCTGCAAGCCTTCCAAGTTTGGCTGAAATGCGACTTTCCAGACAGGAGTTTTTGGGATTTCCTTTTTTGTGTCGAATGTTTGATGAGCACTTCCATTAGGGTTTTCAACATGTCATTTGTGGTAATGCACAGTTAGCGAATACAGTGTCAGTCCTATATGTTACACAGGACAAAGCTGGAAGAGTCTCCCAATAATCGTCAGTTTCTTGTGTTAGTGGGCGGAGCTTAAGTGATGTCATGGATCCACAATACCAATTTGTCTTGAAGTCCTCATTGATCTACTACCAAAAATCTGGTGCAGATAGGATTATGCATCACTGAGATAGGGGGCGCACTGGAGTAAAAATTTCATCCACAATACCAATGTGTATAAAAATCCTCACTGATGAAGCACAATAAATCTGGTGCAGATCGTTTGATGTATCACTGATCTGTAACTGTTGGAGTAATGTAGGGTGCACACTGGAGTCAAATGTTATATAACCAAATCAATGTGTTTAGAAGTGGTCATAGATGATGCACAATACATCTGGAACAGATCGGATGATCTATCATTGACATATAACAGTTTGAAGTATGTAGGGGGTGCACGGAGTCAAATGTTATATAACCAAATCAATGTGTTTAGAAGTAGCCACAGATGATGCACAATAAATCTGGAACAGATCGGATGGTCTATCTTTGACATACAAAAGTTTGAATTATGTAGGGGCGCACTAGAGTCAAAAGTGAAATAACAATAGAAATGTGTGTAGAAGTGCTCACTGACGACAAACAATAAATATGGTGCATATTGGATGATATATTACTGATCTGTAAGTGTTGGAATAATGTAGGGGGCGCACTGGAGTCATATGTTAAACCACAATAAATGTGTGTAGAAGTGCTCAATGATGAATCACACTAAATCTCGTCCAGATCGGATGATGTATCAGCGAGATATAACTGTAGTAATAATGTAGGGGGCGCTGTGGAGGGTATTGGCCACTTATCATGGATGCCTGTTGAAGTGGTGGATAATGATCGATGGTAGTGATTTTGGTGCACCTCCGTTCTAATCTGTGGAATTTAGAGCTAAACGTATGGCGACGGCATCACATTTGAGATTGTCATACCACCATGCCCACATCCTCCAGCTAAAACTGTTTGTAATTTAAAGTAAGTCAGACCAACTTATTATATGTCTTCTAACACATGATCATCCTGATTAGTTCAAGGGTGTCAGAGAGGGAGCATTCCAAGTTAAAAAAGTGACTTCTTGATCTGAGGGGCGGGACTTCAATGACATCACAACATGACCACAAAGGATCGTCGGGCATCCAACAGGGATGACTCATGCCAAATTTGGTTTATTTCGGTCTTTCATTGTGAAAGTTAAAGCGTTTTGAAATTCATTGCGTGAAACGCAAACTTGAGGCCTGGTCACGCCCCTTTAACGTAAACAAAAACGCAAGTTTTTGACAACTTTTACTGTCCACTGTGTTAAGGGCATATTAACCAAGGTTGAAGGCAATCCTTCAAAATCCCTAAGAGGAGTTTGTTAAAATCCGCAATTAGAAACGCCAGGAAATTACCCTTTGACCAAAAATGGCCGACTTCCTGGGCCAGGGCTCCATGAGACTTTTCCGTAGGTCCTGAGAAGGTACAGATGTTCACTGAGTTTCAGAATAATCGGTCAAAAAATGGCTTGGCGCTGAGGTTTTAAAATATTCTAGGGGACGCTGTGGAGGCTACTGGACAATTATCATGGATTCCTGATCAAGGGGTGGGCAATGATTGATCATACTGATCTTGATACTACTCAAATCAAATCTGTGGATTTTAGAACCAAATGTATGGTGACGACGTTACGTCTTAATTTGCCACGTCGCCACACCCACGTGCTCCACCCAAAACAGTAAGGGTTGGAAAGCAAGTTACATCAACATGTCTTGGGTCACCGGACATACTGCCATGTTGATCAAGTAACAGGGGTCAGATTGGGACCGTTCAACGTAAAACTTGACACTTCCTGTTGTCAGGGGGCAAGGCTAAGTGATGTCATGATTTGACCATTCAGTCTTGCAGGGGACCGGATGTGGATCAATCACTGAAGGTTTGATGTATTAGGCAGTTTGCATGTAGATGCTATTAGCGTTTCGTTTTTCATGGCGAGATGTTCAAATTTGAGTTCCAGCCCCACCCCTTCAGCATGCTATGAAACAAACCGTTTTGGTAACTTTTGGTCCCCCGTGCCTTATGAAAAAACTCGCCAAGTTCGAAACCGATTGAGCCAGTGGTGTAGTCTACATTTTTGTAGTGGGTGTACTGTGCTTAGAGACAAAAACCTGTCCGGAGGACCTACTTAATTTTTCCTTTTTCTACCTAGATTACTGAGATGAATCAGGACATTTAGAGACAAAAATGCAATGTAGTGCAATGTAATTGACAATTTATTTTGAATTTTAAGCATATTTAACATTGCAAAATGTCTGTGATGCTTACATTTTAATAAATGCACAACAAACCTGAGCCTGATGACTGGATCTTGAAGGAGGCCCACTCCTCCGATATGGAGACCCTCTTTTCAGTCAGGACACCAGTTGACGTTATGGTACTGCAAACAGCACATCCTGCAGGAAGTAAATAAAAATTGTCATAATTGTATATTTTTTAATATTTCCTGATACCAGTAATAATACTAGAATCTACTGATTCACTAGACTGTAAGCATGTGTCGACAATTACATTCATTATTACCTTTCATTATTACTTGCATACACTTTTGCATTATGACCAACTAAAACGTGAAAATGAAATGATCACACACACACACACACACACACACACACACACATATATATATAATTTCTCATGTAATATACTGTACTAAACTTTTGAAAGATATGATTATCAGACTATTTTAAAATTATCAAGTCATAATATGTTAATGTTGGAAATATATCAATTAAACCTTATATACAAATTGGTTCCCATATTTTTTTATATTTACCTAATTTTTTGTTCCTCCATTCCAACCAGGGATGTCTGTTTTTAAATTCCCGAGCCTGACTTTCACTCCACAAGGCTGGCCAATTTGGATCTAAAAATGAAACAAGGAGTTTTAAAACAGAGTAAAAAGCATAGCATTTTGTTGATTATTGGAGTGACAGACTTTGTCACAAACAAATCATTCTTATATTCACATATTTATTTATATGAAATGTTACTGTAAAATTCTGGACAGTAACCGTGTTTCCATCAAGGTTTCTTGATGCGCATTTTGGAGTTTGGCATCAGAAAAGGTCGATAAAAACATGCAGTTACTTGCTGCTGCTTGAGCTAGCTTCAGCTAACTTGTACTAGCCGACACTTACCTGGGGAAATGCAGATATCAACCTCATTATGGCTGGTTTCGGCCGTCAAACTGGTAGGTTCTTCTAATGTTGTCTCTGCAGCTTCGGATTCAGCTGGTTTATAAAAACATTCAAAAAGTGTAGCTTGTTTCCTTTTCATTTTGAGTCTGTCGTCGTTAGCAAAAATGCTCTACCTACACCGTCTGTCCCGTTTTATTGAACTTGTGCCCGCCTGCATCCCGAGCAGCCAATCATAAAGGAGCTTCTTAAGAAACCAATCACAGAGCAGAGAACTATGGTAGTGAGCTCAGCTCAACCAATGGCTGTGAGCCTCACGTACAATACAGGAACACGAAACTATGGCAGCCGCGAGAGTCGTTTATGAGCGAACATAATCTATCTTTATACAACGCGTTTGTTACGTATCATTGGGCACATTTAAGTGGTTATACGGAAATCCCCAAGCTTTTCTAGTGGGTATACGGCGTATACCAGCGTATCACGTAGACTACACCACTGGATTGAGCGAAATCCCTAGCAGGAGTTTGTTCAAATGCGGAGGCTGTAAATCGCCAAAAAGGTGTTAAAATTTGGACAGCCGCCTTCCTATTTATCGTACAATGTTGGTGCCAGAGGGTTTTCTGTGCATCTTGGTGAATTGGAAAAGTGTACCAAATGTCATGCTTCTATGACAAACTAAGGCTAATGTGGAGGGTATTTTGAAAATTTCTAGGTGGCGCGCTTGAGCCGTTTCTGTTGCGATTTTTGCCACGTCCCCAAAATACGTAAATTTTCACCAGTCCTGATGCGGCCGCCAAATTTGGTGCGTTTTGGTATGTGATAAATTCCCCAAAAGGCCAATTCATTTGGCGGAAAAAAATTGCAGGTCGGGCCTGAACAGAGCGATTACAATTGGCCTTTGCTAGCGCCTTTGCTGCTCGGGCCAAGTGCCTTTGCTGCAAGCACCTTTGCTGCTCGGGCCTAATTAAATTAATGGATCCTACGAGATTTTTCTTTGAAAGGAAGAATTTTGCTCACTAAAGCAGAAGGCTTCTCTTTGACTCTACACATCAATGATGAGACATTAAAAGTATTTGATCAATTGCTATTTAACTTTGTATGAAAAAAATAGAATGTGCTATCAGAAGAAGATTGTTATTATGAGTTTGTATGAGAATCTTAATTGAGATTAAATAATGTGTTTAAAATCAACTGGATAAAGCACATCTTCAAAAACCTGACCTTAATTTGGAACATTATTCCTTTCCACATATTATCCAAAGTTTGTGGCATTTACTTTTTAATCCATCCATCCATTCATCCATCCATCCATCCATTTCTTCAGCTTATTCGGGGTCAGGTCACAGGGGTAGCGGCAGGGAGGCCCAGACTTCCTTCTCCTAAGTCACTTGGGCCAGCTCCTCCAAGGGAATCCCAAGGAGTTCCCAGACCAGCCGAGAAATGTAGTCCCTCCAGCATGTCCTGGGTCTTCCTCTGAGTCTACCTCCGGTGGGATGTGTCCGGAACACCTCATCAGGGAGGTGTCCAGGAGGCATCCTAACCAGATGCCCGAGCCACCTCAACTGACTCCTCTCGATGTGGAGAAGCAGCTGCTCTACTCTGAGTCCCTTCCAGTTGACAAAGCCTCTCACCCTATCTCTAAGGGAGAGCCCAGATACCCTGAAGAGAAAACTCATTTTGGCTGCCTGTATCCGTGATCTCGTTCTTTCGGTCACAACCCAAAGCTCGTGACCATAGATGAGGGTAAGAACATAGATCAAAAGGTAAATTAAGAGCTTCGCCTTTTGACTCAGCTCTCTCTCTGTGGCGGATCTACCATTCAGGCGAATGAGGCCGTTGCCTGGGGCCCCCAATCAGCAGGGGGCTCCAATCAGCAGGGGCCCCAGCTGTCACCTACATCCCTAACATTGCTCCTGCTTGTTGTTAACAGGCACGGGCCCGCTGGCCCGTTTGACCTTAATTTGCATGTGTTGGATCGTCATTTCCCAAATACGGAAGCTTTGTAAATTCTGGCGCTTTAAAACTCTTTCATAGGGTCTCTGCTTTTGATTGACATCAATTTTGACCAACTGAGTGAAACATTTCAGTCACTAGAGCCAATCAAATCACAGAGATTCACGAAGCAAAAAACACCCTCCCCTTCTTTCCCCACGTGGGGCTTTGGCCAATCAAATGAGACGCTGATTCTGACGCGACAGACTTGTAGCCAATGAAAATCCCGTTGTGTAGACATGTGACATGACAGGTTTTGAGTTACATGGGGGTGTAGAATTCACTACGTAACAGAGTCATTCAGCTGCTTCTGCTGTGCGTAAAAGGGTGAGGTCTTCGCTGTTGACTTTACGCATGCTTCTTCGGACTTTTTTCACTGTTTAGCCATGGATAAATGCCATGGAAAAATGAAATACACCGCAGGACAGGCTCTATAACTGGATTTACAAGGAGAGATAGTGATTCCTTGGACGAAGGTATGTCAGCTTCTCCTTGTGTGTGTGTGTGTGTGTGTGTGTGTGTGTGTGTGTGTGTGTGTGTGTGTGTGTGTGTGTGTGTGTGTGTCGCGTGTGTGGGGGTGTGTGTGGGCTATGGATGGCGATCCCCTGTGGAGCTATTGTGGAGCTATTGTGTGTTATCTGGGTGTTATCTGGGGTGTTGGGTCTTGAATAAGAAGCCAGTTGGACCTGTGGGGGAATTTTCTCTTGTGATTTATACAGGTGGTCCCTGACTTACGAGCGCCCTGCCTGACATGTTACAGTTATTTCTATCAGCTTGAGAGTAAATATAGGAATGGAACAGGGTTACCCTGATGTAAGCTTTCAATAGAAAGTCACACTGAAGTATGTTGAAGTATTCAGCAGTTACAGACTTTTGAAGTTGGCATAAACAGGTGTTACCCATCATGGCACAGTTTTGGGTATGTTTGGTTATTATTGAGGTCCGCCTGAACATGCACATACAAAAACAGGCACAAAATCCTCAATTTTTATGCTATTGACTTCAAATTTGAAACTGTCACAATAACTACTTCACTCTTTAGGCTCGTATCAAATTCCAGTCTATATCTTCTTGTGTCAGTCTGCAGGTGCTTGACAAATATAAACATCTTCAGGCGAGGCAAGAAAAACGCTTGATTTCTGTGTGCTCTCACTTAAATAAATACAAAATAATAACAGATACAACAAATTTGACTGCTGAAACAAAAAATTCAAAGTGTTATCTTTACAAAGACACCAAGCATTTGCTTGTACTCCATACGGTTCAAGAACAGCTTCTAATTTAATTTGGGTATGTCTTTTTAGGCGTTTTTCGCATTTTTGAGGCAAATGCTAAGAGTGCACGTTTAACATAAAAATAATTATAGTTACGATGAAAAACAATCATTAAAAACGCAATAGAAAAACCGGTCGAGTTCTGTACCCCCCTACGAAAAATGGACTATTCCGTCATGCGTCATGACATCACCCACTAATCCAGGAAGTGTGCTGCTTGAGTGAGAACGAAGCGGGAGACGGAGGAGACGGAGAAAAGATGAAGCGAACGAGAAAATACGAAAGCGGAGCTGAAAAACGTAAAAAGCGTCAAAAAACTATAACGTATGTTTCTTCACTACCGAAAGTGACAAACTTTTTTCATGGGTCTAATTCTAAAACTTCAACTGCTAATGACGGGCGGCCCATTGAAAGTGTGGCGGAACCGGACATCAGGATCCAGGAAGAAGTTAATGGCGCCGAGGCAGTGACTCAAGACGAAGATAAATGGCCCTTTTCCACCGGTCGGCTCGGGTCGGATGTTACGTCATATGTGCGTCGCAGAGACCCCCTTTCATCCTTTTCCACCGGATATTCCGTGCTGAGCCGCGCGAGATTTCCTGAGATTTTCGGGCTGGTTTCATAGGGGTACTGAGGCGAGCTGACCCGCTCTGGAAGTAGGAAGGAGGAGACTCGAGCAGTTTTCACGGAAGCGAGGGACGCGATCACTGCAGGACTTTACATGATAAACACGGTAAAAACAATTATTATTTTTTAAATTTATAGCAAAGATGGGTCTTCAGCTGAACGTGTCCTTAATAAAATCACGTACTGCTCAAAACTGCAGGATTTAAAAAAAATAGGTTCGCCACGAGCAACACGCGGCGCGCGGGCGGCTTTATGTCTTTAAATGTAGCTCAATGAACAGATATAAAATATATTTCATAGCTGACTTTATAGTACGAGGGCTCCTGAGCTTAACCACGCTTTAATATTGTCACGTAGTGGTCAAATATGCTGCATTTAAAGTAGTTTCGCTTTGACTTTTTCCAAAACCTGTGCTTGCACAACGAAAATAAATTATAAAAATTCGAATTTTATTTCAAATAACTCCAACAGGATACATTTAGTATATGAACATGTTGTGATCACACTAGATTTTTTTGAAAAATATCAGCTATGTGGTTTTTGATAGAATTGATAATATGTGATACAAAGTAGAAGGGAGAAAATTAATGGACGTAGCTTGACACATTTATGTCTATAAAACATTGAATTTTATTTCAAATAACTCCAACAGGATACATTTAGTATATGAACATGTTGTGATCACACTAGATTTTTTTGAAAAATATCAGCTATGTGGTTTTTGATAGAATTGATAATATGTGATACAAAGTAGAAGGGAGAAAATTAATGGACGTAGCTTGACACATTTATGTCTATAAAACATTGAATTGTTGGAGTTATTTGAAATAAAATTCAATGTTTTATAGACATAAATGTGTCAAGCTACCTCCATTATTTTTCTCCCTTGTACTTTGTATCACATATCATCAATTATATCAAAAACCACATAGCTGATATTTTTCAAAAAAATATAGTGTGATCACAACATGTTCATATACTAAATGTATCCTGTTGGAGTTATTTGAAATAAAATTCAATGTTTTATAGACATAAATGTGTCAAGCTACCTCCATTATTTTTCTCCCTTGTACTTTGTATCACATATCATCAATTATATCAAAAACCACATAGCTGATATTTTTCAAAAAAATATAGTGTGATCACAACATGTTCATATACTAAATGTATCCTGTTGGAGTTATTTGAAATAAAATTCGAATTTTTATAATTTATTTTCGTTGTGCAAGCACAGGTTTGGAAGAAGTCAAAGCGAAACTACTTTAAATGCAGCATATTTGACCACTACGTGACAATATTAAAGCGTGGTTAAGCTCAGGAGCCCTCGTACTATAAAGTCAGCTATGAAATATATTTTATATCTGTTCATTGAAATATATTTTATATCTGTTCATTGAGCTACATTTAAAGACATAAAGCCGCCCGCGCGCCGCGTGTTGCTCGTGGCGAACCTATTTTTTTAAATCCTGCAGTTTTGAGCAGTACGTGATTTTATTAAGGACACGTTCAGCTGAAGACCCATCTTTGCTATAAATTTAAAAAATAATAATTGTTTTTACCGTGTTTATCATGTAAAGTCCTGCAGTGATCGCGTCCCTCGCTTCCGTGAAAACTGCTCGAGTCTCCTCCTTCCTACTTCCAGAGCGGGTCAGCTCGCCTCAGTACCCCTATGAAACCAGCCCGAAAATCTCAGGAAATCTCGCGCGGCTCAGCACGGAATATCCGGTGGAAAAGGATGAAAGGGGGTCTCTGCGACGCACATATGACGTAACATCCGACCCGAGCCGACCGGTGGAAAAGGGCCATTTATCTTCGTCTTGAGTCACTGCCTCGGCGCCATTAACTTCTTCCTGGATCCTGATGTCCGGTTCCGCCACACTTTCAATGGGCCGCCCGTCATTAGCAGTTGAAGTTTTAGAATTAGACCCATGAAAAAAGTTTGTCACTTTCGGTAGTGAAGAAACATACGTTATAGTTTTTTGACGCTTTTTACGTTTTTCAGCTCCGCTTTCGTATTTTCTCGTTCGCTTCATCTTTTCTCCGTCTCCTCCGTCTCCCGCTTCGTTCTCACTCAAGCAGCACACTTCCTGGATTAGTGGGTGATGTCATGACGCATGACGGAATAGTCCATTTTTCGTAGGGGGGTACAGAACTCGACCGGTTTTTCTATTGCGTTTTTAATGATTGTTTTTCATCGTAACTATAATTATTTTTATGTTAAACGTGCACTCTTAGCATTTGCCTCAAAAATGCGAAAAACGCCTAAAAAGACATACCCAAATTAAATTAGAAGCTGTTCTTGAACCGTATGGAGTACAAGCAAATGCTTGGTGTCTTTGTAAAGATAACACTTTGAATTTTTTGTTTCAGCAGTCAAATTTGTTGTATCTGTTATTATTTTGTATTTATTTAAGTGAGAGCACACAGAAATCAAGCGTTTTTCTTGCCTCGCCTGAAGATGTTTATATTTGTCAAGCACCTGCAGACTGACACAAGAAGATATAGACTGGAATTTGATACGAGCCTAAAGAGTGAAGTAGTTATTGTGACAGTTTCAAATTTGAAGTCAATAGCATAAAAATTGAGGATTTTGTGCCTGTTTTTGTATGTGCATGTTCAGGCGGACCTCAATAATAACCAAACATACCCAAAACTGTGCCATGATGGGTAACACCTGTTTATGCCAACTTCAAAAGTCTGTAACTGCTGAATACTTCAACATACTTCAGTGTGACTTTCTATTGAAAGCTTACATCAGGGTAACCCTGTTCCATTCCTATATTTACTCTCAAGCTGATAGAAATAACTGTAACATGTCAGGCAGGGCGCTCGTAAGTCAGGGACCACCTGTATAAATCACAAGAGAAAATTCCCCCACAGGTCCAACTGGCTTCTTATTCAAGACCCAACACCCCAGATAACACCCAGATAACACACAATAGCTCCACAATAGCTCCACAGGGGATCGCCATCCATAGCCCACACACACCCCCACACACGCGCACACACACACACACACACACACACACACACACACACACACACACACACACAAGGAGAAGCTGACATACCTTCGTCCAAGGAATCACTATCTCTCCTTGTAA
>JBBPBX010019318.1:11211-44569 GCA_038048925.1 Garcialebias charrua
TTTTTAGACACTTACCAATGCAAATGAAACATGAGTTTAAATATAATGAAAATATGACATGCCATAAACCAAGCGTATAGTACTACATTGCATTTGAAAATAGGCAGCACATGAACTCTTATGAAACCCTAAAGGTGAAACTTAATTCTGTAAATGGGCTATAGTGGTATATTACTAAAACTGTACCTTAGGTCAATAGATTTTGTTTACTTTGCATATACTCAATCTTATAAAAAGAAAACAATTTAATTAGATGTCAAAATATTAAATTATTTTATATTTTACTGACATTAATATTAATACTTGATGCATGTTTGTTTAACCCACTACCTGTTGCTGTGAAAATCATTAAACAAAATAGTTAATTCAATGGTGTATCTGTCACAATGTCTGAAAGAAAGATGGGGTTATATAGCACAGCTGTACAGAGAAGCAACACACAAATAAGCCACTGAGTGAATGGAAACAGTTTATTAAAGCCATTAACCAAACCAATGTTACAGCACCTACACATTCTTAATATATATTGTATGAGATCTATTACCCTGTTCTCAGATCTACAGACTACTCAAAATATAATATGGTAAGAACAGTTAGATTAGGAGGAATGATTTAGTTAAAACCAACATGACGGTCTGACATTGTTTAATTCATATGAATTCATTTATATCAGTGTTAATAAACATTATTACAAATCTAAAAGACTGATCTGATCCAGCTTCTGTTCAACATCTGCCTGTATGTTTTTGGTTGTTCATTAGAAATGAAATTATCAAGTTTCATCATACAAACAAAATTGGCTTGTCATCCAGCAAGCTATTTAGGAAGAATAATGGGATAAGAAAAAAATAAAGAAGGGGAAAAGAAAGAGAGGAAAAAAAAAATCCTACAGCTGCCCTCAAACCTACATCTGCTTGAGGTAACGATAAAGACTTCAAAAGCCAAAATCTGAAACACAAAATGAAAGGACGCATAAATCACAGTTGACGATACACGTTTCTTCAATGTGATTCAGGGCTGACTGTAGTTTCAGTTTGAACGATTTATGCTCAACAACCTCACTGAGAATGACTGATGCAGCTGGGAAGAAGACCAATGTCCAGAACACCAGTGGGATGATTTTCCAAGAAGTTTGTGTCTGCTTGGCAGAAACGCATGTCCTT
This sequence comes from Garcialebias charrua, assembly GCA_038048925.1. Taxonomy (NCBI): domain Eukaryota; kingdom Metazoa; phylum Chordata; class Actinopteri; order Cyprinodontiformes; family Rivulidae; genus Garcialebias; species Garcialebias charrua. The sequence continues at coordinate 12,375 of JBBPBX010019318.1, forward strand.
GTCTTAAATGGAAGGGAAAGCAGCCAACAAACTTACATCTGTTTTTGCCTTAGGAAGTGATCAAGAGTAAGTTCAATGAGAAAGTTTTGTGTGCTATGTTCATGGATTGTACAACTTTCAGAGGTCACATCTCATTCTACTGCTGAGAAAATGGCTCAACCTTTGTAAATTCATATCTCTTGGTAATACATGAAGCAGTTCTAAAGTAATAAAGCAAGTACAGTATACAATCTGAGTTAAAAAAAACTAAACCTTCCTTACAAAAAACTTCATAAATACTTCAAGATCATTCAAAATTGGAAACAGAATAAGAATACCTAAACTGATGAGAGAACTGCTTTGCTCATCACAATCAAACTACCAAATAGATCCTGTCAAAACAATTCCAAAACACTTTAACTCAAGCAATTCTTATCAAAGCAGAAAACCACTGTAAAAGCATTAACTTTTTTTAGTTGTGGCAAAGGAACTAACAAACAACAATCTTGGAATATCTCAGAAGCCATCTCTTTTCACTTTAAGTTTTCGCTGTATACGCCCAACATCAGTTTAAGAACTCAAGATACTCAGGAGACTCTTTGAGCTACATCAAAAGGTAAGGTAAAAAACCCAACAGTGTCACTGCCTATCCCCCAAACCCGGCACAAACAGAATTATTCACACGCTGTGAGAGAAGTGCCATCCGATAACAAGAGAGATAATGACACTTGGTAGAAGTCTGCTTTCTCAAAGCAGTTTAGAGCTAGCTTGTCAGAGTTTGGCAGTCGAGCCTGTCTTTAAAGTTGAGGTTATCTTGGCATTTTAATCTAGCTCCCCTCTGAAGGGGAAAATGTAAAGGTGAATTCCAGATCTGGTAATAGTAAGGACAAAATTTGAGCTTCAAATGTAAACAATGTAGAATATGCATGTAAAGTGATGATGTGGGGTTGCAGGACCAGTTTGCCTTGTTCCTGTTCCATTCATCTGTCTTCATCGACTGGTTTAAATGGATATTCATGTTGCTGAAGCCACCCACTCCTGAGAGAAACAGTGCCACATCACTGGAGTCAGATAAAGTAAACAGAGTTTATCCAAAGGGAGCGCGCGTGTTCTAGTGTGATGTACTGTGATATGAAGCAGCATCACTGCTGAGGGAGAGACTGACGTGACTGAGTGAATTCAAAACTTTCATTTAATTCTTACAAATCCAGATTAGAAGAAATGTTTATGACATAGGTTTAGCTGTAAATCTTTGTACAGGTAGTCCTCGACTTACGACGGTCTCGAGTTACGACGTTTTGCGGTTACGACGCATCTCCCATTAAAAATAAATAAATAAAATAAAATAAAAATTGAAAATTTATTTTGAAAAGTTACGAGTTTGGCAGTCGAGCATGTCTTTAAAGTTGAGGTTATCTTGGCATTCTAAAGGGGAAAATGTAACGAGTTACGCAGTTTCCGGTTTTACGTCGTAAACGAATGAAGAATACGGAGGAGGGACGGAGGAAAGGCTTCACCAGCATCCCAGTAGGAAATTAACTCTTTTTTCCCTTCATTATGGCTCTGAAATGTATGTGTTTTTTGATAATTATGTAGGGTACTGTGTTAGGATAGTGCTTGGTAAAATGCAGTACTGTACATATAAGGTGCCATATGTACGTATGTTCCGACTTACGTCAAAATTCGCTTTACGCCGCCGCGCAGGAACGGAACTCCGTCGTAAGTCGAGGACTACCTGTATTTGTTCTCAAACAAAAGTTTGAACTGATGACCAATGAAACACAACAACATGATAACTTACTTTTGAATCTTATCAATAATAATGGTTCAGGAATATGGGAGAGTGTGAGTTAAGTTTAAAACATGAAAATGGTAATAGAAGTTAAATTTGCACCAATGAATTCAGAGGTTTTGCCTTCATATTATTTGATATTTCAAAAATATTTCTTAGGAATTCTCAGGTTTTGTTCCCTAAAATGTAATGAATGTTTGAACTACTTTCTCTTAGCGAATACTTTTAAGTTCTTTGTGATCCATGGAAAAATATTTAGGATGCCATCAAACCACATTTTTTAAAATGCTCATTCGGGCACGTACTGCACAAAAATTACAACAAATGCTCAGAATTATCACGGTCGGTGAAGAGATTGAACCTAGATACAGGCAGACACGGGGAGCATTAGTAAAATAAACTTATTTATTAAGTAAACAAAATAAAAGGCTGGTGTGGCAGCAAAACGTACAAACACATGGGAGCAGAAGAGAGCCCAAGACATCAGACTTGAAGCCATGCAGGATTTTCATTTACCCTTTATTTATACAGGTAGTCTCATTGAGCCACGAGAACTAATTTTCAAGAGAGACCTGTTAACAATAGGATAATGAACCGCTGTGGAATGGTGATTAGAGAAAGTTTAAATAGAACAGAGGATGAGTGGAAAGTGGCAGCACATGGATGATTAATAAATGGAAAATGGGTGTAAGTGGTAACTGACTGAACTGAAGAGGCTGACATGATAAAAATGAGAACTGGCAAGAAAAGACAGGAAGCTGAACCAAACACAAGGGATAGAAGAATAAAACAAATACCACAAGGAGAAACGACTAAAACATAAAACAAACTAAATTACCAGAAAAAACAAAAACAAGAAACAACAACACAGACTTTAACAACAATGACAAGTGCTTAAAATACCTTTTTTTTACTCAGTATCTATGAGGGAAGCCATGTTTTCAAACTGGTAAATCACTTGGCGCGCAGACTGACTGTAAAAACCTTCACACTAGAGTTGCATTTGGGTCCAAAAAATCCGACCTGACCCGGCCTCAGCCCGTAGCCATAATTTCCGAACCTGACCCGAACCAATGAATTAGGTCCGAACCCCGCCCCCAAAACCCGACCTTTTTAATTAAGTTTTGACTGCTTATATAGTTATGAACGGTCGGTGGATGAACGTGACTGAGTAAAAGGGGCAGAAGATCGGAGCTGGGGGGTGTTTGTCCTTTCATGGCCGTCAAAGCACACATTAAATCCCTGCTTCTGCCTGCATTCTGCATTATTCAGACATGGACCATACTTTGACATGTTGGATATTTTGTGATCTCACATGTTTGGGTCGTCGGCTGCGTGCGTGCTGAGTGCAGCGGCTGAATGAACATTCATTTTGGCTTTGAAGGATCACTGCCTGGCAGGATAGTCCCATCTGAAGCTTAACTGAACTTTTTTAAACCTCTTTCAAGGCCGGTCAGCGCACGGTCAAATGTCTGCGTGCGGTTGGTGATTGTATGGCAAGCCATGTTGCCATATTATTGGATCGTCAACTGCATGTATCAGCTGACAGTCAAAAGCCTGACACCAGCCTGGCCCGCAGATTAAGAACATTTTTAAAGCACGGCCCAGCTCTGGGTTAGAAATTACAGCTCTACTTCACAGTAGATCATTCTCAGTAGAAATATTAAATTTCATCTTCTGTCATCTGCCATCAGTCTTGAGTGCTCACATCTACAGTTTTCCTTTATTACAAAGACTTACAGTCAATGGCTCATCAAAAGACACTCAGGGAGAAACTGAAGGAAAAGTTTACACTTTGCTCTTTGTGTATGGCTCATTCTAGTTGTAGGGAGAAACTGAAGGAAAAGTTTACACTTTGCTCTTTGTGTATGGCTCATTCTAGTTGTACTGGGGCCAGGGTGAGACTTTGTGTTTTAATGGTGATGTTCATCAGAGGACAGATCCTGCTGTTATAATCATTAGGAGCCTGAATGGAACATCTCACAGAGCACGTACATACTGTCTAAAGGGAGACGTCAAAGGTGTTCTGGCTTTGCTCAGCAAGCTCCTGAGAGGACATTTACAAACTCGTGAAACATGCCAAGTCAGTCCAAACAAGAATGGGAAGATTTTCAGCAGAATGATGAAAGTTTTTATTCGAGTTGCAGAGTGATATCAAACAGAACCGAGGCATCACTCACGATGAGCATGGAAACAATGATGGACTGTAACAGAACAGAGTAAAGAAACAGATGTCTGAGGTAATGAATCAATTAATATGCCCAAAAAAAGAAGTAATCTTATTCAGCAGGACATGTTCATTTACAAAATGAAACAGGACCTTAAGGGAAAGAAAAGTTTCTAATCTTCCAGTATGGACAATGCATTTAGCTCTGGTTGATATACATAAAACAGGCATTGGTGGAAAGCTGTCAAGCTCACATTATGTTTTACTTAGTGCGTTGTGAAATAACATTAAGTCATCTGTCACACCAACAGCCCTTCCCTTCATAATGACAACTGCTATGTTTCAACACCAGGGATTCAGTCATCCATTAAGTCATGTATCCCATCCAGATGTCTGGTGCAGAAGAAGAGGGAGGAGAAGAAAGCAGCAGGTGTAGATCTCTACGAGCCCAGCTGAGCTCTAAAAGGCAGTGCTTAGCACCCACAGCTCCATCATCTGGCCTCTCCCCTGTCTCCATGAGCCTACAGACAGCCCATTTCTCATCATTTACCCCTTTTTGGCAAAGCCCAGAGCCCTTCTAATGGGCTGCTTTGAATGCTTCCAGATGTTTGTTTATTTGTTGTGCAGCAACTGTAAAAGAGTTTACTCTCTGCTTGAATATGCTCTCATCGCTCCATTATTTATTTATTTATTTGTTTTACTGGGTGGGAGGGTGAATGGTGGCAGTGTGGGGCTGTTGCAGAAGTTTCGCTGAAGATAACCTTGGCGAGCAAAGAAAGGGAGCTTCCAAGAAAACACAAGTTGCCTGATGAGTGGCATTACAATAGATTTTTCCCATTTGTTTCATTTTCTTTTTGTTTTCTTTCTTTTTTTTTTTTTCTACTTTGAAAAATGCTTTTCTCTTGGGACTTGAATAACAGTTGTGCACAGTTTAACATACATGCATATAAAGTAGATGAACGCAAGCCAAGAACTGTACCTGTAGAAACTATACTGCTGAAATGACAACCAACTGTTCTCTGATATTTGTTAAAAACAGAGGGGATTAGAGTCTTGCATAAATAGTATGGATATAAAAAAAACAAGACTAAGTCTGAGGTAATGCTTTAATTAGCTCTATAAAATACAAAATATGACTTTTAATATATAATCCTAAAAGACATATGCTAGCTCAACCTTAAGTTTTCATGATAAATCACAGATTGTGCTTCCAGTAACTTTGGGTTGATTGTATTGTACAGGGCAGTACTTATGAGAGGACACTGTACTTCAGGCTGGGGCCCCATTTCCGTTGTTGAGATTTAGAGTTGAGCTGGCAGAAGGACCAGCACCAAGAGTTAGAATCAAGGTGACAGTGGTGGAAGATCCTCAGGCCCCTCTGCCAGACTGTGTGCTCCACTCTGCATCACGCCTTCACCAAAACACACCAGAGCTCCCACCTCCTTTAACTTTATCTTTTTGTCTAGTTATTTTAGAGTCCAATTTTCACATTTTACTAATTTCATCCCATTAGTGACTTTTGCTTCTTACCGTAGTTTGTATTTCACATAATAAGACACATTTCCTCTATTCCCACCTCCATGTTCTTGTCTTTGCTTCCTTGCTTAACTCTGTTTCCTCCAGGTTGATTCCTTCGCAAACTAAGACAGGAATTCTGTCTTTGGTGTCCAGGCATCTCTCCTGGGGCAGTGACCTGACAGCACTGTCCTCCTCTGAGAGCTCCTTGCTGCTGTAATTACCTCTGGCACCCATGCTCTGGGGCTTCCACGCAGGTGACATGGTAGAGGGTTTGGATACATGGGGTTGAAAGGAGAAAACAGAAGTCCTTCTTGTGCAGCCAACATGAGGGTGTCAGACATGCTGTTAATCCAACTCCTATTACAAGAATTAAGACAGACAGACTCACCTGTTACTCTTTCAAAAAGACTATTTTAGTAACTTGCAAAACAACTTATCTCACATGCACATGCTACATGTATATACAATTGCCTTCAAAATAAAATCCTTACCGGATTTATTTTTATGTGCTGACTATTGTTTTTCACAATGCAGGGCGTAGTTCACAAGGCAGAGAAAGCATTTGTGACAGCACAAACTGGTTTAAAACCAAATAAATGAACAACAGAACAAAAAAAGGGAATTGTTTAATTTACCATGCATACTCAAAGGAGAGCACTGCAGTGAACTGCATCAAATCAGGCAGCGTTTTGTTCCACCCCTATTGTTTATATTCTGGATTAACTTGGCAAACACTGTGGATTTATTATCTGTGGATTCTCTCTGTTAAAATCACTGTTTTGGGCTTTTTTGTTGTTCTTTTTGAACGAGAACTTACCGTGACCATCTACCACACACAGAGAAAAGTAAAGTATGTTTAGGAAGAGTAAATTAATATAGAAGGGGGGAGGGGTGAAGCAAGATGGGGTGGTTGTTTCAAGCAGGGACACGAAGCAGAGGTGAAGGGCAAAGATGAGGGCTGTGGTATCTAAAACTGCAGTGCTGCATCATAAAAATAACAAATGAAGACTGTCACTGCTGTTCAGATCCTAAACCGAGAAGGGAAATATTTCAAATGTCAGATCCCTTCACCTTTAAATGGGCTGTTCTGAGCAGGTATGCGTTTGACAAAGTACAACGCACTCTGTCCTCATGTCCAATGAAAGCTGCCACCGTCCTGGATTTTATGACACAGATCTGTCCTTTGTAATAAAAACAGGGCTGTTAAGTTTCTTCTGGAACACTGAACCAGAGCTTTACCCTCACACAATTATTAATGGGAGTTTGGTTGTCTGGTCCACATGCCAGGGTTGCTTTTGCGGGTTATGCAGTCCCTGAATAACCAAAGCAAGAGGTGTGATTACATTATCTGTACAAAGTTGAACATCTTGCTAGTGAAGACACTCGTCTCAAATCCTGTCTGTAAAGTTTATAAATAGTAACTCAATTTTAGTTATGGAGAGTAGGCCTGTCACGATAACAAATTTTGCTGGGCAATTAATTGTCTCAGAAATTATTGCGATAAACAATAATATTGTTTGAAATTTGACAATAATTAGTAATTATTGTAAAACAATGGTTCCCTTTATCAGTCAGGTCACTCGGTGCAACACTATTGCTATGGGAATTGTGCCCCCGCGCGATTACCTGAAGGAATACATTCACTCCTTTACGGCAGTGGGCGTCAGCGTCACCTCACGCCAAATTTACACTACATGCGTTCCGGCTCCGCCCCGCTCCGGTCCGACCTCCGCAGAAAATACGCACCCATTATAATCAATGACAGAGTTTACACTGGCTCTGCACGGCGGCGGCGAGCAGCGGCGAGCGGACGGCAGTCCGTCAAAATTAGAATCCATCCTATTTCTGCCAGACGCCAGAGCTGTGCCGGAGTCAACTTTCAAAGATTACGTCGCACCAACAGGAAAAGGAACGAGCACAACATCCGTATTTACAAAATAAAATCACCACGGGCGGACTAATCCTAGCTCTATACGGATTTATTTGTACAAAAATGCTGTCAAACTATCATTTATGACTACGCCTACAAACGCAATACAATAAATAAATAAATAAATAAAGTATTTTATTCTGAAATGTAATACATCACTTCCTGTTGCTCAAACCATGTCCTGTCGCTCATTTACGAGAGAAGATCAAGGCAGCAGTCTCTACTGTTGTTCTCCTTCTTCCACCGAATGAATTGTTTTGTTCTGACTTACTTATTTATCACTTGATTTATCGCGCGATCTCGCAATTCCCGCGCATGCGTCTCGGAGCGGCGCATCCAGGCGGACCTGAGCGGAGCTGAGGTAGTGGAAACTGGACTCGCTCAGCTGCGACCTGCGGAGCGGGGCGGAGCCGGACCGCATGTAGTGTAAATTTGGCGTCAGAGAACCCGCCCTCTGGGTACTTAAGATGCTAGTGCCCATCCAAACGGTCTCTTTTTGCCCTTCACCTCGCTTAAACCTGAACTTCGTGGGACTTCTCTGTAGACACATCGCTCGTTAGAGGTGAGCTCGTTCCCTACGCTGAGCGTACAGAGAAATTTCCTGCATATCGCTGGGCTGGCGAAAGCTAGTCCAGCACATTTTTCCTTAACCTCAAAGTTTTCTTCTCTTTTCTTTCTTCGCAGCTGCTTTGTTTGACGGCGCTAACTGCGTCACATCGCTACCCTGCTAAAGAGTAGCAGGCTAGCCAGCGAAAGCGACACGACGGAGAGGACATCTCGGACAAGGATTTTAAGACAACTTGTTTGTTTCCTCTCGGCCATGGCTCCCGAGAAGGGAAAGTGAAAACCAAGATTTACAAAAAAGGCTAGCAGGACGGCGAGTCCCAGCTCGCGCATCTGCCCCAGCAGCTGCAGATATTCACTTTCGGTGATGGACACCCACGAGGCCTGTCCTGTCTGCCTGGGGATGTTGCACGCAAAAATGGCATTGGATGCCCCCGACTCCTGTCCACAATGCAGCCAGATGCTGGAGGCGGTGAGGAGGCACCGCATAGACATCGTGGCCAAAGCCATGGGCGTAGCTGCAGCGCCAACAGACCCGGACCTCACAGAGGCTCTCACTCCCACGTCGGAGCTCGAGAGCATGGATCTGGAAGACAGTGGACGGGTCGAATGGGGGGACAGCCCGGACATGGCGGCTCCCGTCGGGGACTCGACAGCCGAATTTGACACTCGAGGCATGATGAATGCGGATGAGATCTCGCTAACAGCCTCAGGTGAAATTTCTGGTGATGAAGCCGATAATGAGTACGAAGGGGAGGAAGAGGACCTCTCACAGAACCCGGCGCCAGTGCTACCAGAGACAGACACTTCGATCCCCGGACTGTTCGACTTGTGTCGCAGAGCGGCGGACGCGCTACAGATCCCGTGGCCGGAAACTCCACCTCGTCAACAAGTCACGAGGTTGGCAGGGAATTATTTTTATGCCAAGCAGCAGTCGACAACGAGGCACAGGATGCCCATCTTCCCGGATTTCCTCACGGAGCTTACTCGCACCTGGGCCGAACCCAAGGCTCCCATGCCGCTCCCGCTCTCCCAGTTCCTCGACGTGGCTGGAATGGAAGCAGCAGGAATGGCCAATGTGCCACAGATGGAGGACACGCTGGCGTCTCACCTGGCCCCCAGATTTTCTGGAACAAAACCAACTTTGCCCAGCAAAGCCTGTCGAGCTTCAGTTGCACAGCTCGAAAAGTGTTACAGAGCTCAGGGCCTCATGGCACGTGCGATGAACGCCTACGCCATGATGCAAGCGTACCTGGAAGAGAAGCTGCAAGAGCTCCAGGTGACAACAGACAAGCAGGCTGCGACCGAGGTGCTGGAGGAAGCCCGCAGGGCCACTGACTTTGTGCTCTGCATGATAGGGACGGCAGCCATTGCACAGGGGAGATGTATGGCTGAAGTGGTCATCGCCCAGCGTCATCTGTGGATGACCCTGACGGACCTTCCGGAAGGTCAGCGAGTCCCCTTTTTGCACCACTCGATCGAGCCGACGGGACTCTTCGGGAGAGCTCTGGACCGGATCCAGACCAGGCTGGAACAGAGGCGCAATTAGGCTGAAGCTCACCATGAGGGCATGCCAAGGAAAGCTCCCCCCCCCACTCACTACACACTCACCCCCACGCGCCGCAGGAGCTCAGCGGGCGAGAATATACAAACCCCCCAAGCTCACAGCACGTCCGCATGCACGGAGGGCGTGTCGGCTGGACACAGTGACCATGACGACAGACTGTCATGATCCCCAAGTGCATTTCAGCAGATGACCGCACCGGCCCATGCTGCAGCCGCCTGCAGGCCCGGGCCATGCACACATGCTGAAAGGGAAAACGACAGTAATGCTGCGGAAATTATAAATAAATGTCGTCACAACACAAACAATGCACCCTGGCCGACCCGAATGATTTTTCCTCGTGCCCAAGAGAGTCTGGACCTTGTGAATCGGTCCCGGTCTGTAGGTGCTGAGCTGAAAAATAAGAATTTTACAGCTCCAGGCGTTTAAACTAGGACAGGCTTTCCAACCTGTAAAGCCAGCAGGCCGCACACGATCAGTGGACCTGAAATATATGACCAAGCTCAGCGCACTAGCCCAGCTGCTCCTTTAAATAATGACCCCTCATCAGGGGGGTTTCAGCTCTGTCATACGACTACAGGGAAACACTCTGTTTACACTACAGATTACTGTATTTCTGGGCGTATGGGTCACCACCACTTTGGTCAAGGCACGTCCTCAGAGGAAGCGTGCCTAATACAGCTCCCTGGAATCGGAGCTAGCTCCAGAGCAGTGGCGGAACCGGAGGCTTGTGATCCAGATCTAACCATGGTGCGGCCTGGAATCTGAAGGTCTGTCCGCATACAAAACCTGCACGCTTTACGTCCCGTGCCTCTCACTATATGAAGCAAACGCAGTCGCTATGGTCCACGGCTGGCCAGCAGGGGCGCTACGTTGCACCTCTCCCCCCGAACCCCCAATTCGGGTGACGCGGGAGCACACAGGCCGGAGGGACCCCTCCCTAATATTGTTGGTCCCCAGATGGCCACGGGGCCCATGGCCCTCGGGGGTGTGCTCAATAATGATACATTATTAACAAACTGATGGCCTCAGGCCTCCCCAACAACGTGGTAAACACGATCCAGGGAGCGAGAGCAATGTCAACACAGACTCTCTATGCTCGCAAATGGTGTGTTTTTTAAGCTTGGTGCATGGAAAGGAATATTGTCCCTTACTCCTGTGACCTGGTCCAGCTTCTTACCTTTCTGCAGGACCTGCTGGAAAAAGGCTGCTAATTTTCAACAATTAAGGTGTTTTTGTCAGCCATCTTGGCATGTCCCAAAGGGTGGGAGGGAAAGACACCCGGTGCAACCCTCTCATGATACGGTTCATGAAGGGTGGATTGAGGAAGAGACCCCCCTGCAGGACTTTGACCCCTGACTGGGACCTCCAATTAGTCCTGAATGCTCTTTGTGAGCCTCCATTCGAACCTCTAAGCGACATTAAGATAGATTTGCTATCTTATAAAACTGCTCTACTCCTGGCTCTTTGCTCAGCTAAACGTGTAGGTGACCTCCACGCTTTGTCGGTGCACCCAATGTGTACGAAATTTGCCCCTGATGAGTCAAAGGTCACCCTACGTCCTTACCCCGCATATGTCCCAAATGTTCTAACTTTGAATCCCAGAAGTCTGGACTTTGAACTCTCTTCATTTCCTCCTGCTCCCGTCCTTACTGAGGAACAGAGGAGGCTGAGAGCACTCTGCCCTGTTATTGCATTAAGTGCTTACATCGTAAGAACAGCTGATTGGAGGAAAACAAACCAGTTGTTTGTATGTTTTGCCAACCCGGCTGCTGGCAGGGCCCTGACAAAGCAGCGCCTCTCACACTGGGTGACTGAGGCCATTAAAAGGGTGTACAGTAGCAAAGGTCAACAAGTGCCCTCTGGGTTATGTGCCCACTCCACTCGAGGCTTGGCCGCCTCGTGGTCGCTGTTCAAGGGCGTACCAGTTGCAAACATCTGTGCAACTACAAATGGGAGTTCAACAAACACATTTGTAAAACATTACAGTTTGGATGTTACTGCATGTGACGTCACTCAGGAAGTTCTCACAAGCATGCATTTTCCTGAGCATTTCAAGGGTGTGAATGAATTACGTTCCCATAGCAATAGTGTTGCACCGAGTAACCTGACTGATAAAGGGAACTGAAAGTTATGCACCATAACTCATGTTCCCTGAAGGAAGGGAACGAGGTGCAACACACTTGGCCCTTTCAATGCCAAAGCTCGGTGAAGTGCACTTGAAGACCGTTTGGATGGGCGCTAGCGTCTTAAGTACCCAGAGGGCAGGGCCTCTGAGGTGAGGCTGACGCCCACTGCCGTAAAGGCGTGAATGTATTCCTTCAGGTAATCGCGCGGGGTGCAATTCCCATAGCAATAGTGTTGCACCTCGTTCACTTCCTTCAGGGAACATGAGTTATGGTGTATAACTTTCAGTTTTTTTCCCCGAGGTTTGCCTGTTAGCATAGCTCTGCTTCTCAGTTTAGCTGCTTTTAACAACCCAAAACCGCGATTTTGGATGGTTAAAATGGATTTTAAAGAGAAAGGGAGGGGTCTCGTGTGACTGTGCTTTCGCTGATAGAGTTTTTGAGACTTTATCATGGAGTGTCCTCAGGCAATCTTTGATAAATTCTTTTTTTGAATATCACAAATGATACCTACTGTGCTTTTCCTTTTTCCATATCTGTTTTGCTCTTCATCCATGATGGATGAGAGATGGCCGCGCTGACGAACATGCGTGTTTTGAACATGCGTGTTTTGAATTGCAGCAGCTTAACATTCTCTGACCTCTGGATGACTGTGTTTACATGATCACGTTGTATTGGTTTACTGGTGCAATGTTAATAAAAAATCTCTTATCTCTTATCTCTTATCTTATCAGTGAAGAGCACCGGAGTTGAGCTTTTTGTCATCCAGTGTCTTCAGTAGAAAGAGAGACATGAAGAAATGATAAAGCCGATAAATGAAAATGAGGTCGATAACTTTCATTTATCATGTGATTAACTGATTTATGTTTTAATGCGACAGGCTAAATGGAGAGTAGGGTGTCTGGTTTGGTAACCACAGGGTCTCATCTTTGGTTTCTGTAGATCATATGGTTCTATTGGCATCAACATGCACCAAAAAAATTCCTTGTAGAGCGTAAATAAATCAAGCGAGTCAATTACTTTAGGGCTAGCGGTGGTTCTCTACAAAAAAAAAGGTGAAATGTGCCCTTTGGGTTGGGGAAGAGTCTTTGCCCTAAGCAGAAATATTTAATTATATCCATCTACTGTTTACAAGTGATGACAGGATCAAATCAGAGATGGACAAATGGTTTGATTCTTTGTCCTTAATAATAAAGGTGCTAATCTGGTATGTAATGGTAAAATGGGGCTGAGTCAAAAAGCTTTCTTTTTTTAACTGGTCCATCTACAGTATGTTCCAATCCTTACCTATGGTCATGATATTTAGATTATGACTGAAAAAATAAAATTCCTGCAGCAAATGACAAGCTTTTTTTTTTTTTTTCAAAGTGTGGCTGTGTTTAGTCTTAGAGACAGATATATCCTTTCTGGGTGAATGGCCTCCATGACCAGACTTTGAAAATGAATATAAAAATGGATGATTTACTCTTTATTGTGTAGGAACACTAAATACTATGTTACTCTAAGGTTTAAAGGTGGTGGGGGGGGGGGGGGACAGCTTGCTTTGGTTTAGTGCGAGTTTACCAGATATTTTAGAAAAACATAAATAATATTGTAATTATGATGTTGTGTAAAATATGACAGATAATAAATCTAGGTATGTATAAAAACGTAACTCTCTAGTAGCTAATGTAATTCTGTAGTGCAGAGCTATTCAACTGGCGGCCCAAGGGCCACTTAAGTCCAGCCCGCTGACTAGTTCATAAAAACAAACAAACAAACAAACAAACAAACAAACAAACAAAAACTAAAACAAAATAACAACAACAATCAGAATATAATCTATGAAAGAGCCCTAAAAAGGCAAATATTCCAACCAGAGAGGCTATCCTTTTATGAGCCCATCTCAATTTTCAACATTTTCATGAGAATACAAAAATACGTTTTATGAAGAGCCCATTCCCCATCGAAAGCTTTGCCTTATGTGATACAATGCTAGGCTAGACCAGGCGTCAGCCTGCGGATTCACTTTCAGCGAGGATACTCACTGCTTAACCACTCACTGCTTTCCCCCTTATACATACTGGGAACAACATCTCACTCATGGTGTCAGTTTACAGCCAATAATAGAAACTTTAAGATAAATGCCAAAGCAAACCAGAACAGGACATTAAAAGGAACAACCCATTTTCACACTCAGAAACATGGTCAACAGTCAGAAACTCTGCATATACAATATATTTAAAAAAAAGTTCAATACAAAAAAACCTGGACTTTATTTGTAACATAAGATATTTTGCTCTTCATCCGAGGAGCTTTTTCAATTCAAAGAGCAATTAGTGTGGGGTTCAGGTTATAAAGGTTGCGTGAGATAAGATACACACATGCATGTGTACCGTAGACTGACAAATCACACCTCACACTATAAACAGTAGGTGTTTCTTAAGGTCTTTGCTAGTCTAATTCACAGATGATGCTCCTCTGTTCCACTCGGGTGAAAACTGGCTGGCAAAGGTGGGCGCCAGACCGCTAGGGAGCGCTAAACAGTGTTGGGGTAGTTACCCAAAATAAGTAATTAGTTACACATTACTAGTTACTTTTTAAAAAAGTAACATATTACACTACTTAGTTACTCAGTTCTGAAAGTAACTTAGTTACATTACTTTTGGATTACTCTAATACTGTACCTGAGATTTAACCTGTATTAATTTTTATCTTTCAATAATGATATTAGAGATCTTTTTGACACTCATTTTTGATGAAAAAGTAAAACAGCAGTGCTACATAACAAGCACAATGCATATGTAAATGTGCCATTCAAAAGGTATGACAATATCAAAATGTAAAACTTCTGTTTAAAAAAAATAAAACAGAACAGACAGGTTTACAAGAAATCTAAAATAACTACCTATCAGCCTCTTTCAAACCAGTTATGTTATCACAATCTGACAGGCTTACCTTTGTGCTTGACGGATTTTTCATGCTGACGGACATCGTTCCTTCCCCCATGAGAGAGAGACACTAAAGTCGCGGTTACAAATCTTAAAAAACGCGTAATAAACTTTAGGAAAGTAAATTCGCTGTCCCATTTTTCAACATATTTACACGAAGTCTTAACTTTTTTGGCAGGGACGCGTCCTCTCTCGTTACATTCATCTCTGTGTTTTTCCGGGTTTGTTCTCGACCGCGCCAGCCCCAACATCGCGAGAACTGCCACCGAGGCTTACTGCAGGTGGCAGTTCTCGCGAGGCTAGTGACAGAGGCCGTATGTCTATGTACCTTTATATGTCTATGTACGTTGACGTATGACGTTCCGACGTCATCGCGTACGTCTTTGTTTTCCCCACGTGACAGTCTGCTCCATAGATATCTATATATAATGTCTATGGTCCGCTCCGTCGTCCTCGTCGTACCACAACTATTCTCCGAAAGGTAAATAAAATAAATAAATAAAACTATTCTCCGAAAGGTCCTGATTGTAACGCAAGTAACGAATGTAAGGTTTTGTTAGTAACTGTAATATATTACAGGCATTTTCAAAGTAGTGCGTTACACTACTACGTTACTGCAAAATGTAATGTGATTACTGTAACGCGTTACTAAGTAACGCGTTACACCCAACACTGGCGCTAAAGCATAGCGAACCTAAACAATTTGTTAGCTTTACAGCGGATTGACTAACTTTTATAATTCATAAGCGGATTTGCGCTATTTTTATTTAAAATGCAGTACCGCTAATAACTACGGTAATTATCTAACAGTAAAAAAGAAAAAACTTATTTACGGGCTCCCGGACGACTGCTAACAGACCATATCCTGTCAGCGCCGGATGTGGTCCGTGACAAAAAAGCGTCCCCCTCAGAGAGCGCAGTTAGCAGCCAGTGTGTTACTCTGCAGCCTTATTGCTTGTTTTCGAAGAGTCAGACAAAGAGTTTTTAACATGGAGGGTGAACTTATGGATGTTTCTCAGTGGCCTACGCGACGCGTCTGGATTTAAAAAAGTAGTTCGCCATTTGCCCTCTCTTCAAAATGGCGGTGGCCACAGAAGCTAAGGACTTTCCAAGAAAACACGGTAAAAACAATTATTTCTTTGCTGAGAAAAAATATATTTCATAGCTGACGTTATAGCACAAGTTCTTCTGAGCTTGAGAGTTTCACGAAATGGTCAAATCTGCTGGATTTAAAAAAGTAGTTCGCCATTAGCACTGTTCAAAATGGCGTCCGCGACAGCCACAAAAGTTTTGATTTAATTTGATTTGATGTTTATTCATTCATTTTAAAAGAACAATACAAAACAGTTTCATCAGATACAAGAATACAAGTAGGATAAAATGAAAGGAGCAGAAAGAAGATGAAATCTTATTATATCTGCCCCTTATTTCACAGTTTGTTCAAACAATGATAACCTTCAAACTACATCACAAAATGAATAACTCTACTTAATTTTTCTAACTGTAATACACAAACTACATCACAAAATGAATAACTACTTAATTTTTCTAACTGTAATACACAAACACACTAAGCTACATCATAAGTACAACATAAGTGTAATACACAAACACACTAAGCTACATCATATATAGTTTTTGAGCAAGTCCTTTTTGACCTTTTTCTTAAATGTATACATTGATTTTGCATTTTTAACATCACTCTCCAGAACATTCCACAATCGAACTCCCTGAATTGAGGTAGACCGTCCCTTTAAGGATCTAGTTGTACTAAAAGTAACAAAAGAAAAAAAGAAAAAAAGAGCCAAATATGTCAGCAGTTTAACTAACAGACTTTGGAATGGGTACATTTTGTCCTTGTCAAACCTGTTGAAGAGAACCAAACTAAATACTCTGAAACTCAAACAACTTACCGTATTCACCGGAGGAAAATACGCTCCGGTGTTTAATACGCTTCAGGGCTGCCAACTCTCACGCAATGACCGTGAGACACACGCATTCGAGGGGTTTCACACGCTCTCACGCCGCATTCACATTCCTCACGCTGAAAACTGACAAACGTCAAAATCTGAACTCCGTTCCACTTCCGTATTGGGAAAATACATAGTCCGCTCCACGTTTTCACCACAACCCTTGGTGTTTTGCACAAGAACATCCACGTTGTTGTTATCAGTCCGTATTTTTGCTCCAACCTTCCATCTTACCTGCAGCAGAAACGGAGCAGGAGCTCGGTGTGAAGAAAAAGAGAGGGAAGGTGAGTGGGTTAAATAATATCAAACGTGTTAGAAAGAAAGGAAAAACGAGCTGGATGGAGGAGCAGAGAGGGAAAGTGAAGAATATTATGTTTTTATATACTTATACTGATTGAAACTATTTTACAAATGGTATAAATCGCAACTGTTTTTATGTGCTATAATCAAGTGTTTGTGCAATCATGTGAGTGCCTTAGACATTATCACACACAAGTAAGACTTAGTGCATTTGCTAAAAATCATCTGAACATTAAACAAGGTGAATGCAGGCAAACGTCTGGACATGTAACAGCTCTTAGGCTTTTGCTTTATCTAGCTTTTAGCTAGCCTTCTGCTACATTTAGTAATCTCTATGCTACTTTCACCTTAGCTAAAGTTTAGCTACTTCTAACTTTTAGCAAGTGATTCTCTTCTTTAACTTTTAACTAGTAGGCTTTTGCTTTATTTAGCTTTTAGCTAGCCTTCTGCTACATTTAGCAATCTCTATGCTACTTTCACCTTTTAGCTAAAGTTTAGCTACTTCTAACTTTTAGCAAGTGATTCTCTTCTTTAACTTTTAACTAGTGTTCATCTTTTTTATCTTTTAGCTCGTGTTGTGTATCAGTTTATAAGTGTTGGTCAGTTCAGAGAAACATCTTCCTGGATGTTCTTCTTCTTCTCTCCTCTTCATGTTTGTGGGGATTTAAGGGCCGTTAGAAGCTCCTGCAGCTGAGTGGAACATGGAACATCTGGACCTGAGATGTGGAGCAGGTTCTGTGGACAGAACTCAGCAGAACCAACGTTTGAGAGGCTGCACTCAGAGTGGGAGGAGCCTCTGAAGAACGTTGCTGAGCTTCAAACAGACACAGAGTCCAGGAGAGAATTAGTTTCTACTTCCTGAACGTTTCTCCACTGCAGCCAGATGTTGGTCAGCTGAACATCTGCAGAAACAGGAGACATGTTTGTCCTCTCCTGTTCACTTCAGCTGTTCTGATGCTGGACACAATTAAAGGCCTGGCAGTCCTTGATATGTAATATACAGTATATAATAATGCATGGCCCACCACCTTTCATCTTTCTTTTAGACTAAGATCAGATCAAGTTCGAGTCAAACCTGTAAAATAATTATTAATTAATTAATTAATTAATTAATGTGTTTGTTTGTTTGCATTGTTTCTGTCCACTTCCTCAGCAGTTCGTGGTGGTAATGCACCACTACCAGTGTCGTGTAACAGGGTTGTTGTTTAATTAATTTGATCAAAATGTATCATATTTATAATATTTTTCTTGTTTAGTAGAAAAGTTTATCTAGTAGTTATTAGAAATGTTTCTTTTAATCTTTGTGGAAACTCCAGGTTCCTTTTGTTTGTGTAGTGACGACGCCCCGGGAGTTTGTACAACACATTTTACCCACTGTCTTACATTTCAGTGTTTCCCCTACCATTATATAGGCGGGGCGCCCCGCCCCCTCAACAGAACCGAGCGCCCCGCCTACCCAACGCTCCAAACACCTGTCGGCACTGATGCTAAACTAGCAGCTCGCACTGCAGGTGCACTAGCTGAAAAAAACAAACATAAAAGCAGCCTCATACTGAACACTCAGCTGACACCCACCACACATACACGCGCACGGCTCACTTTCTCATCCCCACCGATGGGGGGGGGAAACGAACGCGTGGCTGAAAAGTTTCTCCTCTGCTCGGCTCCAGGTGCGCGCGGCTCCACACACACACTGAGCGCATGGCTCACTCTAGTCTCATCTCCACCGAAAAATAAATAAATAAAACTGAACGCGGCTGAAATGTTTGGCTCTCCTCTGCTCTTAAACTGCGCACTTTCGGCTTTGTCTCTATCTGCCAGTATATCGCGACAGAAACAAGCGACCAGCCCCATGAAAACACGCCCAACAGGCAACCCACCCCATCGTGTAAAACAAGGTCCGTTTTTAAACAGTATAAACATACAGTTATTATGGCATTACATATAAAGAGCAAAATTATGTTAAAGACTTTGAAGAACATATCCACTCTAAAAAATAAAAATACATTTGGCATATTTATACAAATTATTCCCATTAAGCCTCTGGGACTCATTTACCAGAGAGACCTGAATTTTAAACTGAGTGATGACAACAGTGGACAACGACAACAACAGACAATCATAAAGGATGCGTACAAATAAAATAATAATAATAATTAAACAGCAAACTCATAAGCTAAGTCAACAAAAAACTGTATTTAATCTCTATCCTGAATCATGCTTTAAGTGTGTGCTCTTTCTCCCATTCTTTATTATTTTTTCCCCATATTTCCTCCACTTATTGGAGCTCATTTTAATGTGATCTTGTCACTCTAGACCAGGGGTCTGCAACCTGAGGCTCAGGAGCCACATGCGGCTCTTTGGTCCCTCTGCAGCGGCTCTTTCAAGCTTTGACCAAAACTGACATAAAACTGAATTTTATTGGTTCTTATAACAACTGGAAGGGTTAGTTTTAGAAGTTTTCCTACATTACAAGGAGTAAAACATACTTTCACTTTATGCTTTATTTCTTTTAAGTAGGATACCTAATTTTTCTACAGTTAAAAAAATAAATCACATAGGCCTGCATAGTTTATCATTTTAGTTTTTAGAAACTGGGCAAAACTATATAAATTTGTCCTTCTTTACAAGAATCTTGTCTTTTATTTTATCTTAAAATGTAAAAATAGCAGTAAATGTTAAAAATCATTAGAAATTTTTAGTTTTATAAAGTCACTCCTGCTGGCCAGAAAAAGGTCATCCAACAAACAAAGTGGCCCGTGGGCCACCAGTTGAAAATCCCAGTTGCAGCAGATGTTGTGGCTCCGGTCACATTTAATTTAGTGAACAAAGGAGCAGAAATGGCTCTTTGGATCGAAAAGGTTGCAGACCCCTGCTCTAGACAAATAATAAAGAACAAATAATAACAAGCCCAAACAAGCGAATTTAGTTTCAAAACAAGCCCAAGAAACCGCAACAATGGCTGCGCAGCTCAGGACGTGTCTCTGTCTGTCTCCCCCCCCACCCCGCCATGGCAGGTTATGTAGGGGAAACACTGCATTTGTAAATGTCTGTGTTGCAGATGTTAAAATTCATTCGCAAGCTGTGTGCGAAGAATTCATGCTGCCAACAGCCCTGCAAGGCTGTGAACAGGCTCGTGACTTTCCCTTTAAAAGAAAAGGCAAACCCTTTACCAGGTAAGTGTTGGAAAATCATTCATGATTATTTTTGATACCTAATATTACAAGTGAGTATGGGGGAACCCAATATGGTGTCCCCTCCTGATGAGAAACATGCTAAGTTTTATTAATTTTATTAAGAATGACTTTCCCACAGACCAAATTGGTATTGGTAACTCTAAATTGTCCCTAGGTGTGAGTGAGAGAGTGAATGGTTGTTTGTCTCGTTTGTCTCTATGTGGCCCTGTGATGGACTTGCGACCTGTCCAGGGTGCACCCTGCCCCTTGCACTGTGATTGCTGGATATGGGCACCGGTGACCCCCGTGACCCAAAATGGAAGAAACCGGTAAAGATGATGGATGGATGGATGGATGGATGGATGGATGGATGGATGGATGGATGGATGGCTGGATGGATGGATGGACTTTCCCAGTAGCCCAACAGCACATGACTTCTTGTCCAATATGTCCAATATGTCTCTCTGATCATTAGCATAACACAGTATTTATGTTAGTTCTATTTGTTTGGCAGGAAGAAAGCTGAACATTGGCTTCACCACCAGGGCTAAGCTGAACAAGTTGTTATATGATGGAGAATATGGAAAGATAAGGTAAAGCTTATTTTTTAACACCAAGAACACAGTAGAAATAGCCTCTCAATTATTACTTATACCTCTGACCACTTGAGGAATTCCAGCTGTTCCCAGCTTTTTGTGTGAACACACAGTTCAAAACACTTAAAATTCAATTGTTTTCAACTCTTCTTACCATTTAGGCACTGTATTTATATGTTTTCTTGCTGTTTTGCTGTTGATATGTACATTTTCGGCTAAACCCACTGGAAAATGAAGAATGTCTCTAACTTTTCTCTTGTCATTTTTGACTAAACCTACATCATAAAATGCTCTTCATACAATGTAACAGTTAAAACACAGTCAAAAAGATGGTAAATACTAACATTTATGGAGGATTTACTGACATTATTAGAAATAAAAGCAGAAATATATAAAATAGACCATTAAATGAATATATGAACTTAAAGTTTTAAAGTTTAGTTTAAAACAAAACAAACAGGAAAACACCTGTGCTTTTGTTTTAAACTAAACCTTAAACTAAACTGAGGCAGCACAGACATCTGCACGTGGATCCTGCTTTATCCTGTCTGTTGACCAATAGGAGCTGATCCAGGAAAGGTTTCCGTTTTTTATTAAATTGGTGCATTTTAAGTTATTTATTGGTTTTTACTGTTTATGTTTTAGTTATTTATTCGTCCATTAATATATTTCTTTTTACTTTTTATTTCTAATTATGTCAGTTTTGGTTCTCCATACATATTCAAACATCAAAAATAGTCTTTCAATCTGACACAGATCTATAAAGTAGAGTGTAGGGAGTCATTTTCAGTCAATTTCTATTGTAGGATGTAGCCAACAGGATGAGGGCAGGTGAAGCTCACCAGCACAATCAAACCCTGTTGCCGCGTTGTCGCCGCGCTCCCGCCGCGCTGCCACTGCCGCCGCCGCGCTCCCCCCCACACACACACACAAACAAGATTCTCACTCTTTGGCTTTTTGAAAAGTTGGCAGCCCTGTAAAAGTGCGTCCAGAAAATTACTACAGAAATCACTGCACTTCGGCATGTAGCAGGAAAAATGTAAAAAAAACTATTTCTTTAAGCTACTGACTTGAAAAAAGCATACTAAGTATGTTTATGTGTGTTGTTTACTATATGAAATTCTTGTTATATCGATTTTTTCAGATTTGATTACATTGCTCCTTTAATTCGCTCGTGAGTCGTGACAAATCAATTTCCTCATTCCTGTGAGTGGAGGATGAAGCGATCACTTGACTTTTGGCAAAAAAAAACAAAATAAAAGTCCAGCTCTGGGATGAAGAAGGGATATTTAATACATTTGTGTCACATACAAAACAGTCCTGCATCGCTTTGCAATCCTTTGAATGAGAACGAGCTGCGGCGCTGAGGCTGGGACAGGTGGGGGCGTGGGTTGGGGCGTGACAAACAACTCTGTTTTTATTGGCTGGTCAGTGTCCGGGTCACTCTGTGTTTTCAGTGTTTTTATAAATGCTGATAGAGAAGCAAGGGGACTATAGTTTTTTTCAGAGATTACTTTGTCTAACATCAGTCTGTCAGTAGATAGTGACAGAGTGAAGAAATATGTTAAAAATATATTGTTTGAAAAGTTACAGACTACATTACAAAGTTACATAGTTCAGCTTTAAAGACTTTTCTTTTTAAGCAAGCCTATTCTGCCTCCACACATAGGCGTAGATCCTGGGGGGGTCGGGGGGGTCCGGACCCCCCCAATCTTGGGGAAATATAGATCTGTCCCCCCCAATAATTCAATAAAGGAAACCGTGTCTTTAAACAATATAAATATAAAAAGGCAAAAAAAGAGAGAAATCCGCCATTATTCTAAGAAAAAAAAAAGGAAAATTTGCCCCCCCCCCCTTCTCTGTTGGCAAATGGTTTAGTCCAATGTTTACAAGGAACAACAAGAGCACCGGAGTCACAGGCTCGGCGCGGAGCCGCTGGAGTGGGAGTGAGCTGCAGCACAAACTATCAACTTTCAGTAAGCAGCTACTACATTGGTGACAGTGACTGGGAGGAAAAGGTCTTTACAGTGTTGAAAGACAAGTGTGTCTCATTAGTGGCTGTAGCAACAGCAAAACGCAACGAGGAGCAACACTTCATCAGCTAACACGCTAGCTTCAATGCTAACTAGCTCCCTGGTGGCTCACAACAGACAGAAGAATCTCAGCGCAGCTTTGAGCAGGATGGATTCACATTCATCATATTTTCAGGTGTGGAGCTCTTGAAAGAAGTAATGATAAAATATGTGAAAGATAATTAATAAAAAGAGTAGAGAAGATGTGATGATTAGTTAAAATGATTTTATATGTGTAGCACTTTGTTGCAGCTGTTGTTTTAAAGGGCTTTATAAATAAATTATTATTATAAAAAATGTTGAGGATCAATACTTATGTCACATGATTAATTAAAAAATGTCACTGTTTATTATATTACATTATTGATATTTTGTATCTGCAACTGGAAGATTTTATTCTTAATAGGTTCTTAAAAAATGCTAGATTTGTTAATAGTAAAAGGCATATTTTGAATGAATGTTACAAACGTGTTCATTTCTACAAAACAGTTAATAAAATATTTATAAAATACAATGAATTTCAAATGTTACAGATTGAGTTTAACATAAAAGAAATAGTGTTTTATGTTTAAATATCAGTTAATAAGTAATCCATTATGCCCCCTTGTTTAGGACTGGAACCAATCTCAGCTGCTTTTGTGTGAAGGCAGGGACACCCAGGACAGGTCTCCAGTCCATCACAGAGACAGACAAAGAGACAAACAACCATCCACACTCCCAGTCAAAGCTAAGAACAATTTACATTTGCACAGAAGAGCCAAAAAATTATTCAAACTGAGGACTCAAGTTCTTGATTGAGAGTTCTAATCACTACTGGTAATTATCAATAATAATTGATCATATTTACCAAGCTAAATCATTGTGTGGAGTCTTTAATAATACAGACCAGATCAGATGTGATCAGGCAGTCATATATTCACATGTATGTAAATGTATTATTATTAATACTATAATTAAAGTTGAACCATGCAAATTTGTTTGGAACGAACAAGTGGACCTTTGTGCCTCTTGGTCCCACTGAAGTAGCTCTCAGTCTCAAAAAGTTTGGTGACCCCTGCATTAAAGTATTTCTTCTCCTTGAAAACTGTTTTCTTTTTAAGCTTTAAGATTTTGGGAAGGTGTGGTACCAGATTATCAGTGACACTGACCACAGCAATCTATGAATACAAGCCAAACTGAAATTTAAACAATATTTAGAGGGGACCTATTTTGCAAAATTCTCATTTTGCCACTTGTCAAAAGATTGAACACATTAATTTTTTTTACAAGAGTAATGAGTGTCACTATTGTACTGATTAATAGTAGTATTAAGACTACTAAATACATGCCATTTAAATCAATATTATTGCTGATTATTCTGCATAGTATATGCATGCAGTTTGGATAAACTTCCCTCTGTACATTTTGCATTACATTTCACTGTAACTTTGCCGACCCCCCCAAAATTGCTCTTAAAAAATTTCCCTGTTTATGGTCCCCCCCAATAATGAGATGAAATCTACGCCCTTGCCTCCACATGATTTTATCTTTGATCTTGGTTGATATTATTATTGATTTTACTTGATTTTATAGCTTGTTTTTATTTTTTTATTTTTTATTTTTAAGCAGGCCTATTCTGCCTCCACATGATTCTGTCTTTAATCATCCATCCATCCATCCATCTTCTTCCGCTTATCCGGGGTCGGGTCGCGGGGGTAGCAGCCTAAGTAGGGAGGCCCAGACTTCCCTCTCCCCAGCCACTTGGAGCAGCTCCTCCGGGGGAATCCCAAGGCGTTCCCAGGCCAGCCGAGAAACATAGTCCCTCCAGCGCGTCCTGGGTCTTCCTCTGGGTCTCCTCCCGGTGGGACATGCCCGGAACACCTCACCAGGGAGGCGTCCAGGAGGCATCCTAACCAGATGCCCGAGCCACCTCAACTGGCTCCTCTCGATGTGGAGAAGCAGCGGCTCTACTCCGAGTCCCTCCCGGATGACTGAGCTTCTCACCCTATCTCTAAGGGAGAGTCCAGCCACCCTGCGGAGAAAACTCATTTCAGCCGCTTGTATCCGAGATCTTGTTCTTTCGGTCATAACCCAAAGCTCATGACCATAGATGAGGGTGGGAACGTAGATCGATCGGTAAATTGAGAGCTTTGCCTTTTGACTCAGCTCTCTCTTCACCACGACAGACCGGTACAGCGCCCGCTTCACTGCGGACGCTGCACCTATCCGCCTATCGATCTCACGCTCCAGTTTTCCCTCATTCGTGAACAAGATCCCGAGATACTTAAACTCCTCCACTTGGGGCAGGACCTCCTCCCCGACCCGGAGAGGGCATGCTACCCTTTTCCGGCTCAAGACCATGGCCTCGGATTTGGAGGAACTGATCCTCATCCCGGCCGCATCACACTCGGCTGCAAACCGCTCCAGTGAAAGTTGTAAATCACGAACTGATGAAGCCAGTAGGACCACATCATCTGCAAAAAACAGAGAAGCGATTCTAAGGTCACCAAAACGGATCCTCTCAACACCTTGGCTGCGCCTAGAAATTCTGTCCATAAAAGTTATGAACAGAATCGGTGACAAAGGGCAACCTTGGCGGAGTCCAACTCTCACCGGAAACGAGCCTGACTTACTGCCGGCAATGCGGACCAAGCTCTGACACCGGTCGTACAGGGACCTAACAGCCCTTATCAAAGGGCCTGGTACCCCATACTCCCGGAGTACCCCCCACAGAACCCCCCGAGGGACGCGGTCGAATGCCTTCTCCAAGTCCACAAAGCACATGTAAACTGGTTGGGCAAACTCCCACGCACCCTCCAGGACCCTGCTGAGGGTGTAGAGCTGGTCCAGTGTTCCACGACCAGCACGAAAACCACACTGCTCCTCCTGAATCCGAGGTTCGACTATCCGACGGACCCTCCTCTCCAGAACCCCTGAATAGACCTTACCAGGGAGGCTTAAGAGTGTGATCCCCCTATAGTTGGAACACACCCTACGGTCCCCCTTTTTGTCTTTAATCATAGTTGATATTATTATTCTGATATTATTCTGATAGACAAACTATCCACACTTGGACTAAGCCCCTCCATTTGTAACTGGGTCTTAGACTTCTTAACAAACAGAACAGTCCGTGAAGATCCACAACTTCTCCTCCTCCACCATTACCCTCAGCACTGGCTCTCCTCAAGGATGTGTGTTGAGCCCTCTCTCTGTTCACTCTGCTCACATATGATTGTACAGCCACACATCCAGGCTGTCATATTGTTAAGTTTGCAGATGATACAGCGGTGGTGGGATGCATCACAAACAATGATGAGTCCAGCTACAGACAGGAGGTGGAACACCTGGAGAGCTGGTGCAAAGAGAATAACCTTCACATGAATGTGAAGAAGACAAAGGAGATGATTGTGGACTTCAGAAGGAACAAACACACCCACACTCCACTGAACATAAGTGGATTATGCTCCTGGATCTCTCCTGGATCCTTCATGTCAACCGTAGTAGAAAATGTCATCAAGAAACTTGACCATTGCAGATGTTTCTAACCATTACTTATCCAATATACATGTCATTGTTGATTTTTTAACTTTATTTACACAACCGAGGTCTGTCTGCTTGTTTTGTATATAATGTATATAGAAATATGTCATATCCTGTTGGTTTTGAACTGTCAACATCGGTTTACTGTGATTGTAGTTTTCTTTATTTTCTTTTTGATAAGTGCAAATGCCTATTGCCAATGTGACGTGTGCTGCTGACCACTTGACCAGGTCACCCTTGTAAAAGAGATCTCGATCTCAACGGGCTCTACCTGGTTAAATAAAGGTGATTGATTGAAAAAAATAAAGGTGGATCTGCAGTGGAGGTGGTCTCCAGCTACAAATACTTGGGTGTACACATGAATGATAACCTCAGCTGGAGCAACAACACCACCAGCCTGATCAAGAAAGGTCATCAGAGACTCTACTTCCTCAGACGGCTGAGACGTGCTGGTCTGAGCAGCCCAGTTCTCACCTCGTTCTACAGGTGTGCAGTGGAGAGCATCCTGTGCTCCAGCATCAACGTGTGGCATGGAGGCTGCACAGTTGCAGAGAGGAAAGCTCTACAGAGAGTGGTGAAGGCTGCACAGAAGTCTGTTGGAGTCAGTCTCCCCACCATCACAGACATTTACACCTCCAGATGCAGGAAAAGAGCCACCTGCATCATGAAAGACCCCACTCACCCAGCACACTCACTCTTTGCCCCACTCCCCTCAGGACGGAGGTTGAGGAGCATCAAATGTAGAACCACTAGACTGAGGAACAGCTTCTACCCTGAGGCTGTTAGACTCATGAATAAATAAATAATAAGAATAAACACTGCAAAATATCACATCATGCTGATGCTGATCTGTTTTCTTGTTGCTGTGTTCATCTGTGACCATCTGCTCATACAGACTCGTGTTCGTGCTGCTGTTTATAATGATGTTTTTCTACTACATTAGGGCTTAGTGTATTACTAGTTGATGTTTTTCTTAGTTAATCCTAGGTGTTATTACTGTTTTTCTCTTGCATGTTGTTGGATGTAACTGGGACCCTGTGTACATAATATCGTTTTCCTCACATGTACCACATGTGGTGCAAATGGCAATAAAGACTCTCTGACTCTGATTATTGATTTTACTTGATTTTATCACTTGTTTTATTTGCTGTAGCACTTTGAGATTTTTATTAATGAAAAGTGCGGTATAAATTGAATTTATTATTATTATTACAAGAAGGGACAGAGCAGACTGTACTTCTTGAGGAAGCTGAAGTCCTTCAGTTTTTGCAGCAAGATGCTGCATATCTTCTATAATTCTGTTGTAGAGAGCACTATCTCTTCTGCCATCATCTGCTGAGGTGACTCAAAAAAACATCAACAAATTCATAAAGAAGGCTGGTTCAGTTCTGGGGACCTAGAACCTTTGGAGATGATTGTACAAAGAATGATTCTTCATAAAAATGAAGAACATTATAGACAACCCTCAGCATCCTCTTCATCAGACTGTCATACAACAACAGTGTCTTCAGTCAGAGGCTTCTTCAGATCCGCTGTAGGACAGATCGCTACAAGAGATCCTTCCTGCCCACAGCCATCAGCATCTATAACAACTCTTTATTGAAACCAGAATGATGAGTTACAACATTTTATTTCCCTCTGGGATTATAAAATATTTTTGAATTTAATTGAATTTGAATTGTACCTCATGACTCCAAACAGGAGTGGACTTTTCTGTCTTGTTTCAGCCAGAAAAAAATATGATCATGTTTCTACATTAGCAGAAAGCTAATTAAATATCTGTTGCATGGAACAGTTTTTATAGCAAAATACAAAAGTATATTTAAAGCTTTGTAAAAAAAAAAAAAAGTTTTTCATCATAGTTGATACACACAAAAAATGCATGCTTTGCTTCATTGCTACCAAATCTCCTTTAAATACAGTAATGTTAAATATAAGTTTTTTATTATTTACATATGATTCCCTGAATGCTTGTCAAACTGCTTTTCACTCTGTACTACCAAATACAACTATTAGGATCTGTTTATAAAAATATTTTCTTAAATTTTTAGTTTGAATGTTACATTTCATGTGCATTTTACCCAAGCTTAGATTAAATGCATCCCTGCAGCTGCTGAAATGTAACATATTTTTATCTCTCAAAGGTGGTGGACTGGGATTATGTTTGAAACACTGTTTAAACATCCTCTTTAGTTCTTGAGCTGAATAATGTCTTCTGTGTAATTACTGACAAACTGATGATACAATGTTCTTCAAGCATAAGCCGGGTTTAAATGAGCTTGAGAAGCAGAACACCTGATTGTAATATGAGTCCTCAGAGCATTAACTGTTATTGCTTCAACTTATCTTACAAGGTGAGTAAACATTACTGCACTGTGTACATTTTTTTTGTCTTTTTCTGTTTAGTGTGCATTTCTGGCTAGTTATACACCTATATCTACGGGTAATCTAACATTCCTCTCAAAAATTATTGAGAAAATAATTGCAAATCAGTTGTGTAAACATCTGGACAGAAATCATCTGAGGAGTTTCAATCAGGGTTTAGAGCTCACCATAGCACTGAATTTGAACTGGTGAAAGTTACTAATGATCCTCTCATGGCCTCTAATAATGGACAAGTGTATACACTGGTTCTGTTAGACTGCAGTGCTGCATTTGATACAGTTGATCACAATATTCTACTTGTATTACAGATACTTGAATATGAAACTGGGATTACAGGAATGGCTCTAAAATTGTTTAAATCATATTTATTTGATATAATCTAGTTTGTAAATGCAAATAATGAATCTTCATCATATACCAAAGTTAGTCATGGAGTTCCTCAAGGTTCAGTGCTTGGACCACTAGTTTTTGCTTTATACTGTATGAGATGAGAGTTCTGCAATGGAGTTAAATTCAAAGCAGTCTGCTCCTCAAATAAATACTGTTAACTTGATGGTATGTTTATATAAGAGAGATAAGAGATTTATTTATTAACATTGCACCGAAATACAACGTGATTATGTAGCACAGTCGTCCGGAAGAGGGAAGAGTATGCAAGCTGCAGCATTTCCAAACACATTACATGTTCTTCTGCGCGGCCGCGCTCATCCGTCTCCGGATGAAGGTCAAACAGATATGGAAAAAGGAAAAACACAATAGGTATCATTTGTGATATTCAAAAAAAGAATCTATCAAAGATTGCCTTAAGACACTCTATGATAAAGTCCCAAAAACTCTATCAGCGATAAGCACAACCAGACAAGACATTGTTGCAGATTTATGACGGCAGGCAGGGAGGAACAGTCTGTGTGTATCAGCTCCAGATAAGAACAGTTCGCAGGTCTCACAGCTCGGCTCCAACCGAGAACGAACACAACACAGAGACCTCTGGGGGGGGGGGAGGGCAGCGGGTCCCTTCAGCTCCCAGCTCAGGAGAAGATTTGTAGACAGCCTTCAGTCCAAGGCCAGAGGCCAGATTAGAATAGTTGCTTTATTTTTCAGTCAGGCCACAGTGTTCTTTTTACTGCAGTCTTTAAGTCCAGGTGCTGTTTCTGGGTCCAAATCGCCGAATCGAAAGAGGTTCCAAGCTAAAAAGATCCTTCCGTATGTGCCCTGTTTTAATCCGGACGGCTGTAAACGAGTCCCACACACCGCAGGTCTGCGGCAGCCACCGCTTCTCCCACCGTGTGGTCCAGCCCGTACAACAGCTGGGAAGGTCATTCATAGCCTGGATCAAAGCATTTTCGCTGAGCGGAAGTCTCGCAAGCACGCCGATCGCTGCGGTCCTCCTCAGCCCTTCAGTGGCAGACAGCCACCAGTATCCCAATAAACCACAGAGATTCCACGTCCCCGACAGAGAGAGCGGACAGTTACATTAGCCTGCTCATCGAGTCCATAATGTAGCTCACCGCATGCGTGTCGGTAGGGCGCCCTGGCTCTCCCTGGCCAGTGCGCTTCGCGGAAATTTTTGTTATCGATAGTATCGATAGATGAAATAGCCCAGAAAACAGTCCACGCACATAAATCCATCCCAAATTGGTTCGAGCGAGCGCTGAAGAGTAACAGACGAGACAAATGCAGAAGCAGGGGGGGGGAAACCAGGGAGGTTTAGGAGCAAAAGGAGATGCGACCAGCCTTGCCGAGAAGCGGAAGACTGGTATATATGAATGTTTCTGTGCAGTGTCCTGAGGTGACTTCTGTTGTGACTTGGTGCTATATAAACAAACTGAAATTGAATTGAATTGAATTGAATATATGCTTCCATTAGGTAATGTTATTAAACAGCATGGGATAAATTTTCATTGTTATGCTGATGACATATTTGTGCATGAAACCCAATGAATCCAATCAGTTGCTTAGACTACAAGCATGTCTTAAAGACATAAAAACCTAGATGACCCTAAATTTTCTGCTTTTGGACACAGACAAGACTGAGGTTTTAGTTTTTGGACCTGTACGTTTTAGTAATAAACTTTACAGCCTTTTTCACTTCCTCTGGATAACATTAATTGGCCTCAATTTCTAATGTAAAAAAAAATCTTGGTGTTATTTTTGATCAAGACATATCTTTTAACCCCTACATATAAAAACGTAACCAGGACCGCTTTCCTCCACCTTTCATTTAATTTCATTTATTGATTCATTCATTTTATAATAACAAACACAAAATAAAACAATTTAACACACAGATAAAAAGAAAATTAAAATATAAAATGAAAGGTGGCAGATGAAGAAAAAAATCTTATTATATCTGCCCCTTACTTTCTAACAAACAATCCAAACAAACAATTTCATTTGATACAAAAAAACATATAACTCATTAACTCCCTGTTACGGCTGCAGTGGTTTTTGGTTCTGCAGGCCTTCTGCAGGTGTTTTGTGTTGCCCTGATTGGTGCACTCCCTATTATTTAAGCTGCCATGCATGCAGCAGGAGCAGGAGGGAAGGCTTTTCCTCCTTCCTCCTCCTCAGAACACCATTTTGGTTTGGTTTGTACCTTATGGTTGGTGTTGGTGAGTTTTGTCTACAATAATCATTTTGGGTTTCTCATTTTAGGCATTCATTTATTCATTTATCTAGCAGGTATTCATTTTTCTTGGTTTCTTTGCTCTAAAATAATTTAATAAATACTTTTTTTAGTTAATCAGAAATCCTTGTGTGGCCTCCTTTAATGTTACCCCACCAAATGAGCCTGGTGGATGTAACATTGTGGGGGCTCGTCTTACGCTGAACCTTGTGGGTTTTTTTTCCCTGCTTGGTTGCCTTGATTGGTTTTTTTGTCGGTTTTGGTCTTACTTTTGTTGTGGTGTGTTCCTTGTGTGTTTGCTTGGAGGTCCATGAGGATTTTGTTTGTTTTGGTATTTTGTGGGCTTTCTTTTTGAGGGGGAGGAAAGTTTTGCTGGTTAAAATACATAGTTCCCATGTGACGTCACATCCGTCTTACTTCCGGGTGGACCCTCATTTTGAAAGTCAGAACAGGGGACAGCGCGGTTTAACATGGATGTTCATTTTTCACGTTTTTTTTTGTGTTAATTTCTAATTAATTGCAATGGTTACTTCGTGTTGTGTCAGTGGGTGTTCCAGTCGGGTAGACGTTGTTAATTAATTGCAATGGTTACTTCGTGTTGTGTCAGTGGGTGTTCCAGTCGGGTAGACGTTTGGGCAACGCGCAGGTTTCAGTTAATCAAAAAAAAAGTAACGTGAAGGATTTATCTCATCGGAGAAACTGGACAGCAGCCCCTCCTCGCTCTGAGTCTGGCTTGGATCTGCTCTGGAAGACGTCGTCCTTTTGGCCGGTAAACAAAATATTCTACATAAATCATTTTGTGAAACTATGTCAGAACAATGTTAGAGTACAACTGTCTGTGTGTAATGCCTAGTACCCACTGCCCCCTTTGTCGAGCGGCCGAAGCGGCCGGTTTACATTCAAAGTTTATGGAGGAGACGCGTGGAGTCACGGCGAACAAGGAAGCGGCGCGATTCAAGTGATCGAAGCGGCGCGGGGGCA